>OU744722.1:4679169-4924403 GCA_916613615.1 Steromphala cineraria
CAATGTCTGTAACAAAATATTCAAAAATCGTTCCGAATTATCATTTCTGAATAATACATGCAAACAACCAACATAATAATGAAATAAAATATTATTCCATCTTCAATATATTTTAGATTTTTGTATATATCATTTCAGACATCTGAGCAAAACAAATATAACTGTTAATAGATTTAATCTTTCTAAATTCTGATTTTTCGCATAACCAAGATAACTGACTTATGTATATCCAATAAAGACTTTTAATGTTTAAAACTTTAATGTTTAAAATTCATCCTTAAGAGTGCAACATAAAATATTGTTTTCAAGAAAAAGTCACTTCAAACTTATATATCTGTCATTATCACTTTGAAGATTAATTTGCTAAATAAAGTATTACATTGTTTTGGTTTGAATTAAAGAGATATGTGTGCTTACAATAACAATTTGTAATGTGGAACAAGAAACAACTTTTTAACATTATTCCATTTTTGAAAAGAATAATGTTGGAAAAAACATACGTTGATTTTCTTTTCGTTTCAATATAATATTTAACTAATGCCTCATATTTGTTAATCATTGAAATATTCACATTGACATAAAAAAAACACCATAAAAATCATAATTGTCACACGAAAGAAATTACTGTATAAATTTAGTTCACATTTATTGCCAAATAAATATTTTCATTTTCATTTTTCACATACAACAAGATGAAACATTCTCTTCTAATTATGATTTAAAACATCGTCACCTTCAATTTGCATGGGCTTTTACGGTTTTCTCTAGTGAGTGAAGTCTGATCATCATTTTGAAATTGGACACTTACAATAATGTACTGTTTAAACTCTGTAATCGTCATACACTGATGTAAAAAGAGCTATATGCTGTTTATAAAAAAATGCATGCTGCGAAAAAGAACAAAATACTACAAATACTGAGAGCCAAGTTTCGAGAGAAGTCTATTTTCCCGTAGTTATTTCTACAAGAGTTTAATTTTCAATTACGATATTTGAATTCATTTCACTTACTACAAATTTATTGACATGCTACAACAATATCAACTTTCAAACATGCATAAGTCTTTGGATGATCTATACTCGTGCAGTTCTTGTACATTTTCTTTAATATACAATGGTCTGACAAGTTCAAACATTATTCCATAGAAACATTATAAACTTGTAGTGTCTATTGCAAGTCTGTCTATTATCCTTGATATCATTGACTTATTGTTCATAAGGTGATGTATTTATAGGCCTACATATCACCTGATTTAAACATATAGTTTAGGTGTCTTGGTGGTCAGGTTACAGAATTAGAGTACCTCGCTACATGTGAGGCTGCAGACACACCTCTTGTCCTCTTCTCGCTCCACAGTGGTTGTTCTGCTATAACCCTGAACAAGGATGTCACAGATGGGCAGGGAATATTACAAGTTCACAAAGCGATACCATATTCAAAACTCAACTTAAGTCAAGTGCTTCATAAACATGACTCAAATCATGATGTTGTGATGTAGACATTTATATATTAGTAACTTAATCCCATTCACTTACCTTTATACTTTTTCAAAAGAGTACCAACATTGAACAAATACATACATGTGAATGATTATCTGCATATGCAAAGGTATACATTAAATATCACAATACAGTGATATATCTTGGGATCTGTTATGGTCAAACTTTATCTTCACAAACACGAAAAAAAAGGATATGAACACCTGTCATGATGAAAAAAACATTAGAAGTATAATAGCATTTTGAAATATATAAACATGCATAAATCAATAATATTTTCCAAACAGTACTCCATACATGATTGGTTTTTGTTATAATAGTCGTAGGCCAAAGGTAATGTATGCTACTTAAACTATTTAGCACTGAAATAATCTAGGCCCTAAACGCCTCATAATTTAGAACATTACGACCTAATTGTTTCTTTGTTAATAAATAATTCCATAAATGATAAGTGGCCCCAATGCGTTCACCATCAATTGAAGGTATGATATATTGCTGATGATCCCCAGGACCCCCAGATCTTCAGTATTCGAGGTGTGGGTGAGGAGGGAGTACATATCAACTCTGTGAGCTCCAGATCTTCAGTATCCGAGGTGTGGGTGAGGAGGGAGTACATATCAACTCTGTGAGCCCCAGATTTTCAGTATCCGATGTGTGGGTGAGGAGGGAGTACATATCAACTCTGTGAGCTCCAGATCTTCAGTATCCGAGGTGGGGGTGAGGAGGGAGTACATATCAACTCTGTGAGCTCCAGATCTTCAGTATCCGAGGTGTGGGTGAGGAGGGAGTACATATCAACTCTGTGAGCTCCAGATCTTCAGTATCCGAGGTGTGGGTGAGGAGGGAGTACATATCAACTCTGTGAGCTCCAGATCTTCAGTATCCGAGGTGTGGGTGAGGAGGGAGTACATATCAACTCTGTGAGCTCCAGATCTTCAGTATCCGAGGTGTGGGTGAGGAGGGAGTACATATCAACTCTGTGAGCTCCAGATCTTCAGTATCCGAGGTGTGGGTGAGGAGGGAGTACATATCAACTCTGTGAGCTCCAGATCTTCAGTATCCGAGGTGTGGGTGAGGAGGGAGTACATATCAACTCTGTGAGCTCCAGATCTTCAGTATCCGAGGTGTGGGTGAGGAGGGAGTACATATCAACTCTGTGAGCTCCAGATCTTCAGTATCCGAGGTGTGGGTGAGGAGGGAGTACATATCAACTCTGTGAGCTCCAGATCTTCAGTATCCGAGGTGTGGGTGAGGAGGGAGTACATATCAACTCTGTGAGCTCCAGATCTTCAGTATCCGAGGTATGGGTGAGGAGGGAGTACATATCAACTCTGTGAGCTCCAGATCTTCAGTATCCGAGGTGTGGGTGAGGAGGGAGTACATATCAACTCTGTGAGCTCCAAGCCATACATCCCTGAACCAGATTACAGCCCTGCCTCGTCACTACGGCAACACAAAGGTCGAAGGTCAGCAAACCAGGTCAAGAAGCAGAACCGTGTGTCAGCCAGCAGAACAGTGCTGCCCCATGTCGGATAAATCTTGACAAGTGTTTGCAAATCAAAGAAAAAAGTTTACCGTAGTCAGTTAGATATTGCAGGTCAACCATAAACATCTGCTTTAATGGATGTTACGTTATTAAGGGTCTTTCCCAGTCGAAATGAAGACAAACGATCCTGGTGACATTCACGTGTTTACTTCCAAGTCAAGTTAGAGTTATCTCCCTTTATAGACTTGCGGAGGCTACATTACAGATACTACTACAATGGATATATAGTGCTATAGAAATTGACTTTGACTGTAACAGCCCAAGCAGAGCTAAACAATATTTGACTTATTTATATTTTGTTCGATGATATTCTTACTTTAAATTCAGCCGCAACTGAATGGTTTGAGTTTTATTTCAGAGAGGAAACTTTTCATGAGTAAACTGGTTGGAGGTGATTCCTCAACTTTACCTGCAGATGTCCCTTGGTTGAAATTGATATGTGATAGCCAGTTCATTCCAAGCTTCTACTTAATCTATTTAATTGACATATTATTTGTGTTTGAATAACTTATATTGTGCTGTCGTTTTCAATTTAGATGGTTTTTTTTATTGAGGATTGATATATTTTTTAATATTATGTGAACGAGAGTGATTTAAATTAGAATCTGTTTTTTCCTATGCATTGAAATGAAAATTATATATTAATCTTTATAAAAGAGTGATTGAAATTGGGGTCTTGATGATGGTACAGTAGCAAAAGCTTTTCTACTCCGATGATGCCAAAACATGCAAAAATCTTTAGATCAGAACAAGACTACCGGTAAGTCTAACCTCAAGTCTAGACCCGAGTAAAAAGACAACCTATTTATTTATGACAACCAAATAAGCCTGGGAAAAGCTTCAAATTCACTACCAACTGTCTCATCGTCTCATGTATTTGCTTTCATGTGTTCTATGCTTGAATTACTAGCCTTTCTAGCCTTAGTTTTGCTTTCATGTGTTCTATGCTTGAATTACTAGCCTTTCTAGCCTTAGTTTTGCTTTCATGTGTTCTATGCTTGAATTACTAGCCTTTCTAGCCTTAGTTTTGCTTTCATGTGTTCTATGCTTGAATTACTAGCCTTTCTAGCCTTAGTTTTGCTTTCATGTGTTCTATGCTTGAATTACTAGCATTTCTAGCCTTAGTTTTGCTTTCATGTGTTCTATGCTTGAATTACTAGCCTTTCTAGCCTTAGTTTTGCTTTCATGTGTTCTATGCTTGAATTACTAGCCTTTCTAGCCTTTGTTTTGCTTTCATGTGTTCTATGCTTGAATTACTAGCCTTTCTAGCCTTAGTTTTGCTTTCATGTGTTCTATGCTTGAATTACTAGCCTTTCTAGCCTTTGTTTTGCTTTCATGTGTTCTATGCTTGACTTACTAGCCTTTCTAGCCTTAGTTTTGCTTTCATGTGTTCTATGCTTGAATTACACAGAAAAACCTTATAGGCCTAAGAGAGTCTTACATTTGGGCCTCAAAACATTGAAGAAACCCTGGACCATGACATGACTCTATTTTAGCAATGTTATAATAAGAGACATCATTCTGTTGAAGAAATTAAACATGCAGATATATTAAAGTTGAAAAAAATTAAACATGCAGATTGACAAAAGTTGAGAAGAAATTAGACATGCAGGTATATTAAAGTTGAGAAGTTGAGTTAAAGTTTTTACCTAACTTTTATTAAAGTTAAGTAAATAAACATGCAGTTGTATTCAAGTTGAGGAATCTGCCATGCTTGTTTTGTTTTGAAAATAATTAAAAACTGTTTTAAATATTGTAAGTTCTTCCTTCATGTTTTAAATCTCCGGAGGAAGAGGATAGTGATTCTATATTTCATAATTTTTTTGTTATTGTTCTGAATTTAATTATTAGGTTTGGTTTTGGTTAGATATTAAAATCAGAAATGTTGTTGTTGTAACCACAAATGTTTTGTGCTTTATTTTATTATTTTGCTTTAATTACTTAAAATATTCTTTGTACCAAATGATGCATAACATGGACCAGTTATGTATAATTCTTTATCGGTCAATATAATGATATAATTACAGTAATAAACCGCCAAGCAAAAGAAAGTACGCACCAAAGGTTGTTTAAATTTACTTAATATCTAAGAGACATGTGTGGCATTAAGCTATGACATGTTAACAATAACCATATTTGCAGTAGTCTAATATAGGCAGGGGTAAGAAATTAATTATTGCAATATGTGAACAAATTAGTCACATACATGGATTTCCAATTTAGTAGCATAACATTCCATTGTTCCACAAAAAAACACTTTAAAGTACTTTTTCTTTAAAGTACTTTTTCTTATCAGTTTGAGAATATGGCATCAAGATATCGAAATAATTGTAATTGAAACACTTACATATGATTATTCAACAGAAGTTCTAGTTCAGTGTACTTAGTTTTGCCTTTCAGTTGATATGAAGAAGATGGTACCTAGAAACACGTTGTCAACAACATTGCAATTGTTGTTTATGATCATATTGAAGATTGTACATACTCCATGCCAGTTTATTCATCATGCAGGAAAACATTGTTCTACAATGTAATCTTCCCCCTTTCCATTACCATCAATCATCATTATATCCCAGTCTTGTAGCGTAAGCTGGGGTATATAGCGTTCATTCTGTCCGTCCTTCTGTCTCTGCGTCTCTTCACGAAAATTTGTCCGGAGCAAGTTTCCTAAACTATTCATGCTAGCTTCACCAAACTTCATACAAATATCAACCATGATGTGCCTTTGAGGGTTAGACCAACAATGCATTTTAATGTTAGCAGTTTCCATGGACATGTGACTAAAAGTGATTCTATGATAAATTACTTTGTCCAGAACATATTTCCTGAAATATACATCTCAGCGTCACCAAATTTGCTTCATAAATCAATCGTGATTGCTGGATATGCCTTGTAAGAGTTAAACAATATATGGATTTTCTTTTCTGTGGTTTCTTTTAGAAACATGACTTACAAATTGACTCAAAAAAAATAATGTTGTCCTCAGTACATCTCAGTACATGATAACTACCTCAAATTTAAGCAAAGATCAACCATTATCCCTAGATGTACCCTTTTAATTGTAAAAAAACCTACTAATGAATTGAGTATTGGGGTTTCAGTAGAAAGAGCACTTAAACAATGACTTGCTGTATACTCAACTTTCATACAACTTTAACCAATATTAATCAGTTTTATCATTTGAAATTCTTTGAACAAAGTAGGGAGCAGGGGTATGTGAGCTCTGCTCGCTTCTTCACTTGTTTACAAATGTGCTACTGTAATATCATTGTCTGACTTGATAAGAGTTATTTATTAATATTATTTTCCTGTGATGTCAGTTTAATGAATTGTTCATATTGATTTACAGAGAGCAATAACCTATATTTATATATGTATATATAAATTATACAGCTTTTGACTTTGTTTGCAATTTTTACACATGAATGTCATATTGTCAATAAATTAACACAACAAGGAGTTGGTTATTATGATTTACAGGACATCTGATGGACCGATTTCTCACAATTAGTTAATATTTGAATCATTATCATCAACACTCCATGCTGAAGACAGAAGGTCATCAACTAACTGAAGGACATCTTCCTCACAAAGCTTAAACAGTCAGTTTCCAAACTTGCTAATTCTTCGACTGGCGTTTTAAGATGAAGATGACTAAAGGAAGGATTGACAAGGCTTATGTATTGACTTCATTCAGTCCTTTATTGATAACAGATACAATGTTTCCCTCTATATGGATCTCGAACACGATGGAATGAACCAAAAGGTTTCCACCGCGATGGAATAAACCAAAAGGTTTCCACCACGATGGAATGAACCAAAAGGTTCCCACCACGATGGAATGAACCAAAAGGTTCCCACCACGATGGAATGAACCAAAAGGTTTCCACCACGTAATAATATCAAATGTTCCCCTCGCTGAGATATCATTAGGGTCTTCGTGATTTGAGCAACCTCCCGAATAAGCTTCAAGAGTATTTTTCTGACAGGGTCAATTGATATTCTTTATGATCAGAAACATTTCTTGACTGTTATATTAGCAAACAGTTCTAAGAAAACAAGGTGTCTGGCATTCATGAAACTGTACAAGGTAGTTGCAATTCAATCAAATAATAGGCGATAGCGGTAGATTCCGTTTTCCAAAATCCTCGAATGTTTATAATTCTACAGCATTCGCATAGGAGACATTTGAAACAAAAGTACAAGATATTGCCACCAGACCATTTAACGTATCCCTGAACATTCAGATATTACACTAACAACTTTCCCTCTGGTTGCCAGTGGGGCATGCGTTGCCATAGCTACCAGTGGCTTCCCGGATGTTGTCGGACTGTCTCAGGAAACTGTTCCTGTCCCGGATGTTGCTAGGGCAACGGAAGGCCGACAGGAGGAAGGTGTCCGCGTTCAGGAAGAATCTGTGCCTGGAAGCAGCAAGCGGTCATGCGTTATGGCTTACTTGCAAAAACTTACTGAAAAGATTGTTAGGAAAAACAGTGGTCAAATACTAAAGCAAAACTATTATTATCTAAATAAGTTGATGTAAGCATTTGAAATTAAAGATTGTCAATGTTGATGCAACAAGGGCCTTCAATGACAAGTTCGTTCTGTTTTTTAAATCTTGGACTGATTTCGGAATGATACTTTTCATTATGAGTTGTGTCACCTTGAGTGTAGAGTAAGTCCTGAACATTAATTTATTAACACGAGATAAACTTGAGTTCACAGGAAATACACTCTTTACTTCGCAAGGGTAAAACAGACTGAGAATGGTTAGAATCCCTTGTAACGAGACTTTTGGCCTGACGAAAAGGTTCAGGGTATGTGGTTGAGCAACGCGGATTGAATTGTTCAAAATGTAAACAGTTAAGATCTTCCTTGATTCCTTGATTAATGAAGTTACTAAAGTTTCGCACTTCATACATGTCATACAATATCGATGGTCACATCTTTGTTGCTAACGTTATTTGGTTGTATTAATAGACTGTTGATCGGTAAGATTTTATTTCAAATGTTTACGTCGTCATTTTTTGTCATTTAGAAACAAGTTGTTTTGCTGAAGAATCTTTGGCGACAGTTTTTCCTAACCATCGTTTCAGTATGTTTGTGGAAGTATGCCATAACGGACGAGAGTAAATTTACCAGAGAAGAGAAATTATCGGTTACATTTCTATGACTCGTCTTGTTTTATACATGTCAGCTGTTCTCAAATCTGTTGCTGTTGAGATGTACTTGCCCTCCACAAATAGAACAACCATTGAAGTCAACGTTAAACCTAAGGAGTAACGGCATGGGTTGTTAGTTTAGATGGATCATATAAAGAATATCCATGTAAATTGCATGTTATGTTTCTGATTCTGGGATACCATTTTCACAATTTCAATTAGAACTATTGCCTGTCGGACATTTTGAATGCGAGAATGAATATGCAATTTTAAATTCAAAATCATCATAAAGTAGGGATATTATCCACCAAAACCTATAATTGTCATATTTTGCAACTGTCAAGTGTTATATTCCACTTAACCAAAACAAAATAATATGATATTAAAAACGTGATGATGATGAACACTGTATCTAAAAAATTGGTTTCCAAGAAAGAGACCGGGGATGTAGCTCAGGTCAGAGTTTCCGCTCGTCACCCTGAGGAGCCACAGGCACCAACCGAATCACTAACATGTACATGTACTGAGGACAATAAAGTCTTAACACAATGCACAGCCAACTCACTCAGGAACCCCGCTACTGTCCGCATACGTGTTGTACTCGGTCCCGATCGCCCAGTACTCGGTTCCGGGTTCGAAGGAAGGACAACCACACTCTCTCTTGGTGACAAACACAACCTCGCTCCCAGTGAAGCATTGGCCCAGACCTAGGGGAACAGATATTGATGTCTTCACAACATTAACAGATTGGAGTTGTTGCTTCATTCCTCATTACCTTTGCCATCATAATCATAAAATTCCGTAACCACCACCATAGCCCCCAACACTGAAAATCATTGTCTCAAGCAATCGAATTGTGACAATGTCTAAAACTACCAGGGGTACACAAGACTTGTACCAATTGTTGTCACCATTAAGGATTCCCATGTCGTGATTTACCACTGTTCTCCCCCAAGTTATAAGAGTACGTACAGTTCTTCAGTTCCTCCAACACGTGGAATATCAGATGGTTGGAGCCGGTGTTAGCTTGTTCCTCTAACCGCTCTGCTCGTAGTTTGAACACTGTCAACAAGCAACATACCTTTGAAAGTTATTCAACCCTTAATTTTGTTCAAAAATTGTTTCAACAGTTAATCTTTCCTATGTATAAACTAAAACGAAAAATGCTGAAGCATGGACAAAATCAGTGCAAAGGTTCCTACAGTAATTACATGCACTTTTCTCTTTGATTTGAATTTCTTTTAACAATGAAACTAGTCTTAAACTCAAAAGAATGACAAAATTTGAATATAGCAGTAGCTTTGACTATATTTGGGACATTCAAATCTCAACTTTAATATGGAATTTAAATATCTATCTTAAGGTAAAACATTTCTTTTGGAATATGACGAACCTTTTGTTGATCTTATATAAGTCATTCACAGACTTTACACGAAATCATGTCTAAAATTATAAGGGTGCAACATATACATATCAAGCTATTACCATAGAGAGCACTCTCCACCCTTGGTCTGTAGTAGCGAAGGTCCGGGGTTCCCTCGGGTCGACAGGCGACACACGAGTCTGGAGTAGAAACAACACGTCTCATCAGACACCACCAGACTCTACTTCAGGATTATTCATTATTTTGATACCTACTCATCTAAAGGTGTCATCACTAGTATTCTGCCCCTTGATCAATACATTCACGATAAAAGCACATGCATTTTCTGTACTGAATGTACGGAACCCTCAATGAAACAGACACCCCTATTGCCTTCGGCTCGTCGCATAACACCAAGCATGAGGCTGATATTTCCCCAATAACCCCGCGTCTGGATGTTGTAACTTATACTGGTTCCATGGAACTTTCAATGTACTGTCAACCATTCATCCTTAACGGACACGTCCATGGTTATTGTACTGGTTCTTTGCAATCCTGAATAAGAGCGACGCATGTACTTCCCCTGTACTTGTTTTATGCAATCCTGAATAGAAGTGACTAACTAAGAACTAAGTAAACACACCTGCATCCCAAAACTTGTTCTATGCATTCCTAAATAGAGACGATTAACCGTAGCTGCACATGCATCCAGCTTCACTGTTTCCAGTCTTATGTAGAAGCGACCCAGTTAATACACTTAATCTCCTGTACTGGTTCCATGCATTCCTGAATAGATTCGACTCGCCAATAATGCACGTGCATCCACTGTACTGGTTCCATTGAACCTTATATAGAAGCAACTCACCATTTACGCACTTGCATATATGTACTGGTTCCATTGAACCTTATATAGAAGCAACTCACCGTTGACGCACGTGCATCCCCTGTACTGGTCCAATGGAAACATGTAGAAGAAACTTGACGTTGATGCACGTGCATTCCTTGTACTGGTTGCATGGAACCTTATGAAGAAGCAACTTACCGTTGACGCACGTGCATTCCTTGTACTTGTTGCGTGGAACCGTATGTATAAGAAACTCACCGTTGACGCACGTGCATTCCTTGTACTTGTTGCGTGGAACCTTATGAAGAAGCAACTTACCGTTGACGCACGTGCATTCCTTGTACTGGTTGCATGGAACCTTATGAAGAAGCAACTTACCGTTGACGCACGTGCATTCCTTGTACTGGTTGCATGGAACCTTATGAAGAAGCAACTTACCGTTGACGCACGTGCATTCCTTGTACTTGTTGCATGGAACCTTATGAAGAAGCAACTTACCGTTGACGCACGTGCATTCCTTGTACTGGTTGCATGGAACCTTATGAAGAAGCAACTTACCGTTGACGCACGTGCATTCCTTGTACTTGTTGCGTGGAACCGTATGTATAAGAAACTCACCGTTGACGCACGTGCATTCCTTGTACTTGTTGCGTGGAACCTTATGAAGAAGCAACTTACCGTTGACGCACGTGCATTCCTTGTACTGGTTGCATGGAACCTTATGAAGAAGCAACTTACCGTTGACGCACGTGCATTCCTTGTACTTGTTGCATGGAACCTTATGAAGAAGCAACTCACCGTTGACGCACGTGCATTCCTTGTACTTGTTGCGTGGAACCGTATGTATAAGAAACTCACCGTTGACGCACGTGCATCCCCTGTACTGGTTCTCCACGACCACGGAGCAGTAGACTGGTCGACTCATCACCTCCTCGTCTCCTGCGTACTGGCGGGGACACGCCCACTCTACAACACGTGACAGTCACAAATATATCGCATGTGCAAAAAACAAATAGTTTAAAATATTTTGATAATGTTAATACAAGGTTTTATTCGTTAGGTGGTATACAGGTAAGTGAGACAGACAGACGCATGTTCATGTACTTCTGTAGCCGTAGAGGCAATGAGTCCAGTAAATGTTTACCCACGCCGGAGGTGAACATTGCAATCCTGCGCTTTCGAAGTATTCCCTTTACTCACTTTGTATGATATCAACTTCCTATCCTAGTTTCTGATTGGATGACCCCTATGAAGCAGCACTCAAATCAAGAAACTCTGTGAGGTTCTGGGGAAATGTTTCTTTTAATTTTAATGAGTTTTAATTTGATCGATATATATTCCTACCAAAATGCGCAGGAAACTATGTCAGAATTAATTCTTCATTTTCCTCGAATGCTTAAATCAGTAAATCAGTTAACATACCGTTGACATTATTATTATATTTTGTATGTAGAATGTGAATGATGATATTAAAAAAAACTACTGTCAAAAGCCTTTATTTTCCCTTTAACTCCACAACCTTTCCGAGACAAGCTGAAGAGGTATCGAGTTATATTTTTCGTTTTCTGGGAGCATGACGGCCGTAGTGTTGTTAAGATGCTAACTGCAATAATTGTTCACATACCGTTCACGTTGTAACTCTTCAGGGAGACTGTGGCTGGCTTCATGAGGTTGACAGATTTCTTCTTTATGATCCTGAAGCCGTAACACTCCATCTCCTGGTTGCTGACCTGTGGGATCAGAGTGGAGGTCAGAGGTCAGATGTCAGAGGTCAATGAGGCAGAGGTACGGGGAGTTTTTATATATAGAAAGTTAATTTGTTTTATTGGATGCAACCTTGAATATATCAACCCTTTTCGTATAATAAATCCTTTTATAGGCTACGGTTTCGTCGACCACTCACCCCCTCAAAGACGCAGGTTGACAACTCACCCCTCTAAGACGCAGGTTGACAACTCACCCCTCCAAGAAGCAGGTTGACAACTAGCCCCTCTAAGACGCAGGTCGAAACTTAACCCCTCCAAGATACAGAATCACAACTCACCCCTCTGAGATGCAGGTTGACAACTCACTCTTTCAAGATGCATTCGACAACCTATCCCTCTAAGATGCAGGTTGACAACTCACCCCTCTAAGACGCAGGTTGACAACTCATCCCTCTAAGACGCAGGTTGACAACTCACCCCTCTAAGACGCAGGTCGAAACTTAACCCCTCCAAGATACAGAATCACAACTCACCCCTCTGAGATGCAGGTTGACAACTCACTCTTTCAAGATGCATTCGACAACCTATCCCTCTAAGACGCAGGTTGACAACTCACCCCTCTAAGACGCAGGTTGACAACTCATCCCTCTAAGACGCAGGTTGACAACTCACCCCTCTAAGACGCAGGTCGAAACTTAACCCCTCCAAGATACAGAATCACAACTCACCCCTCTGAGATGCAGGTTGACAACTCACTCTTTCAAGATGCATTCGACAACCTATCCCTCTAAGATGCAGGTTGACAACTCACCCCTCTAAGACGCAGGTTGACAACTCATCCCTCTAAGACGCAGGTTGACAACTCACCCCTCTAAGACGCAGGTCGAAACTTAACCCCTCCAAGATACAGAATCACAACTCACCCCTCTGAGATGCAGGTTGACAACTCACTCTTTCAAGATGCATTCGACAACCTATCCCTCTAAGACGCAGGTTGACAACTCATCCCTCTAAGACGCAGGTTGACAACTCACCCCTCTAAGACGCAGGTCGAAACTTAACCCCTCCAAGATACAGAATCACAACTCACCCCTCTGAGATGCAGGTTGACAACTCACTCTTTCAAGATGCATTCGACAACCTATCCCTCTAAGACGCAGGTTGACAACTCATCCCTCTAAGACGCAGGTTGACAACTCACCCCTCTAAGACGCAGGTCGAAACTTAACCCCTCCAAGATACAGAATCACAACTCAACCCTCTAAGAAGCAGGTTGACAACTCACCCCTCCAAGAAGCATGTTGACAACTCACCCCTCCAAGATACAGAATGACAACTCACCCCTCTGAGATGCAGGTTGACAACTCACTCTTTCAAGATGCATTCGACAACCTATCCCTCTAAGATGCAGGTTGACAACTCAACCCTCTAAGACGCAGGTTGACAACTCATCCCTCTAAGACGCAGGTTGACAACTCACCCCTCTAAGATGCAGGTTGACAACTCACACCCTCTAAGATGCAGATTGACAACTCACCCATCTAAGATGCAGGTTGACAACTCACCCCTCTAAGATGCAGGTTGACAACTCACACCCTCTAAGATGCAGGTTGACAACTCACTTCTCTAAAATGCAGAATGATAACTCACCCCTCTGAGATGCAGGTTGACAACTCACCCCTCTAGGATGCAGGTTGACAACTCACTCTTTCAAGATGCATTCGACAACCTATCCCTCTAAGATGCAGGTTGACAACTCACCCCTCTAAGACGCAGGTTGACAACTCATCCCTCTAAGATGCAGGTTGACAACTCACCCCTCCAAGATGAATTCGACAACCTACACCTCTAAGATGCAGGTTGACAACTCACCCTCAAAGACGCAGGTTGACAACTCACCCCTCTAAGACGCAGTTTGACAACTCACACCTCAAAAATGCATTCGACAACCTATCCCTCTAATATGCAGGTTGACAACTCACCCCTCTTAGAAGCAGGTTGACAACTCATCCCTCTGAGATGCAGGTTGACAACTCATTCCTCCAAGATGCATTCGACAACCTATCCCTCTAAGACGCAGGTTGACAACTCATCCCTTTAAGACGCAGGTTGACAACTCACCTCTCTAAGATGCAGGTTGACAACTCAACCCTCTGAGATGCAGGTTGACAACTCACTTCTCTGAGATGCAGGTTGACAACTCACCCCTCTGAGATGCAGGTTGACAACTCACACCCTCTAAGATGCAGATTGACAACTCAACCCTCTGAGATGCAGGTTGACAACTCACTTCTCTGAGATGCAGAATGACAACTCACCCCTCAAAGACGCAGGTTGACAACTCACCCCTCTAAGATGCAGGATTACATCTCACCCCTCTGAGATGCAGGTTGACAACTCACCCCTCTAAGATGCAGGTTGACAACTCAACCCTCTGAGATGCAGGATTACAACTGACCCCTCTGAGATGGAGGTTGACAACTCACCCCTCTGAGATGCATGTTGACAATTCACCCTCTGAGATGCAGGATTACAACTGACCCCTCTGAGATGGAGGTTGACAACTCACCCCTCTGAGATGGAGGTTGACAACTCACCCCTCTGAGATGCAGGATTACAACTCACCCCTCTGAGATGCAGGATTACAACTCACCCCTCTGAGATGCAGGTTGACAACTCACCCCTCTGAGATGCAGGTTGACAACTCACCCCTCTGAGATGCAGGTTGACATACTCCTCCTCCTCGTGGTACGTGGCCTTCAGCACCTTCCTGGCCACCATCTGTGGGTCGGTAACATTTATTTTTAAGTAACTATCAATATGAATATCATACAATTTATGCGGCCTACATAATACAATTCTGCAACTGGGCCAATACAGGAAAGCTGGGCCAATAGGACTCTGAGCATGCGCACACACACAAATGGCGAAACTCGGGAAACTTTCAACATATATGGCGGTTTGCCAACTTCATTTATAATTTTGATTTCTCTTATGTTGTTCAAGTTATTCACAAACAAGTTCGCACCAATAAATCAGACCTCGGACCTTTCACTTGACCAATATGGAACAACTTGATTGATAACATAATAGCACAGGTCGACACTGACTATACGTTATCATATCTAATTCTCAAAAGAAGTTAGGGACAAACCGTTATTTTTTCATGACATTGTCATAGATAAAGAACCATTGCATATCTGTACGATTGTTCAACACTAAGGAATATCTTTGTTAAATTAAAATAGTGAGTGAGTGAGTTTAACACCGTTTGGGCAATATTTCAGCCATTAACGGCGTTTTTATTAACACTGTGCCTTCTTTAGCGTTGAATCAAATCTATTCTTGCTCAGTGACGACAAGACCTTGATCGGGCTCCTAATTTAATACACATTAAATAAAAATGCTAAATTATTCCTGAAGGACATTAGGTGAGTCTTCGTATATCATTTATCATGACTTATCAGTAAGTGATAAAAACATCTACTTTATGCTGAGCTTCCAGATCACACAGGTTGGGTTCGTATCCACTGAGCATGCCCAACCGGATGTCCAACTTGCCGTGGTTGTATTCACCGTTGCTCCTGTAACATGAGTGGAATAGCTGAATAACGTCCCTTCTCTTACCGTTTAACATTACTAATGAGTGTATCACTCTAGTATAGCTGTGAGGATGAACGTCCGTTCCAGTGAACTTTAGTACTTATGATATTATATATAATATACAGCTAGCTTTGACACGAGTATGACTTTGATTGGTTTTAGTGCCCAAAGGATCATAGCTCAGAGTTTCAGGGGAACATAACGGTAAAACATGGCTTCTTCTTCCTGATTGACAAAGCAGAACAGAAGCGAACATAAAATATCCAACAACCGAAACATGGATACCGTTGGTATAAGATAGCATAAGAGAACAACTTCATCAGTTTTGTCGCTGCAGTACAGTAGTAAGAGCTTATGCAAGTTGGAGTATGAACAATACGGATTCGCTCCGGCATATTGCAAAACAATGGAGTTATTTTTTAACTGACTTGACTTCGATAGAAAGTATTGCCTTTCAGTAATAATTCACTATTAAGAAAGTTAAGACACAACGACCTTATTATTAAATTATTCAGGTTTATAAGTTAAGGATAGATGACACGAAAAACTAAGGGCATTACGTCCAAAGAGACCTCTCTGCCCTTGTAATCGGCCAAGGAGAGGGCTTTAGCTATAAAACAGATATATATGAAGAGCAACATTGCAAGATAATATAGGTCATTGGGGGTATTCTACAGAACAGCTTTTCCGGATATGTTGTTTACGGTCTTGAAGGAGGTTTCCCTGTGAAAAGAATAATCTCCAAATATACAAAGAAATGACACCTGAGATTTATTTGATAAATGATAATGAATAGATAAAGTTATGAGGTGTATAGCGCCAGTTTCTTCAAATTGCTCTAGGGCGCTCAGGCAAAGACTACAGTAACAAACAAACAGTACAGCAAACTTACTTGATGCAGACCTTGAGGCAGTGTATGGCGATGACGGCCCCGTCCTGTGTTGAGGCGTCTCGGTTACACGTGAAGGACTCCCTGGGAGTAAAGATGTCGCCCCCGCACATGGAGCCCAGGTCCGTCCCACCAGGGTTTGAACTGGATGATGTGAACATAGACATCATTCACTTTGTGAAAACAGAACCCGTAAGGGCTGCGGCAGATAAAAAAAACCTACTTGCCAGATAGGGGTACGGGATAGCTCAGTCGGCAAGAGCGCCGGTCTCACGTTGCTGAGGTCCGGGGTTCGAATCACATCCAGGCCAAGGTGTAAAAACCTAGAGTTCACCTCTGTTAGAACTCTATAAGGGTCACCCTGGAGCCCTAGTGTGTAGTGCAACAAAAACCGCGCACTTAAAAGCTCCCACGAATTCATGTCAGTGGCTGAATGGTGGATACATGAACACGTGCATACGCCGAACTGTCGGTTATCAGCGTTCAGCAGTGTTGGACAAACTGCTGTGACTATGTGTCTCAGTTCACCCAGCTGTGAATGGGTACCCTGTGAGGCATAGAATGGTCTCTAACCTGAGCGCCACATATGGATGCCGGTTGAATACTCCCCAGGGAGTTGGATAGGAAAAATGATTGGACGGTGAAAGAATGCCATTGACCAGGGGAAAAATGTAAGCGCCTTGAGCAACCACGAGTGGTTGGATATGTGTGCTAAATAAATATCCATCCATAAACATATATATATAGCGGGATACCTCTTTTACTGGACCAAAAAAGTGCTGCAAACTTAAACGGACGTTCCAGCTTGGACTTTAGCTTCTGTTACAGAGCTAAGTACGGCCACTACCCTACATCGAAAAGGATGTCCTGAATCCCACAAATGTTTCCACTACTAAACTACGCGACAAAAGAAAGTATAGGTCGGATTTGAATAATCATAAAGAAAACAAAACAATTCATGTCAGTATACAGTTTTGTTTATACAGAAAAATGGTTTCAGTGATAAGCATTCAGCTTAAACATAATGTTTGAGCGCTAATTGAACCGTTGTGGGGTAAAAATAAATGACTTTTCAGTGATATAAAAATCAATATGTTTGTAAAATTTCTGAAACGTTACACAAAAGGTTTTAGTAGCTTTATTGTCCACCTTTGGCATCAGTACAAGCAGTGATACGTTTCCTTATCAAACACCTCATACGTATGATGACGATAGTTGACAATATTTGCAATTCTCTTTGAGATATTCCGATCTCATTTATCGCTACAGACAGCCGCTGACTGTTACTTATTTGTCTGTTAAGATTGTCCCTTATTTGTTCTATTGGGTTCATGTCAGGGGAAAAGACCAGCAATAACAGAACGTGACGCCCATCGTAGTCCTTCACCTCGATTTTGGGAGATCAAGAACAATCTTCTAAAGGGATGGTAAGGTATGATAACCTGAGAACAAATTCTGTGTAGTACTGTGTGTTGACTGATGCGAGTCGTAGAGCTGTTGCTGCCGTTGACGCCGCAGTAAATCAAGTGAATATGTCGTATTTGTAGATCTTCCTGTTGTGTTGTGACACTTGGTCTTCCGGTTCTTGGAAGAGTCTGGTAGTCGATTAAGTCGTGCAAATGACCCTTCTTACTATCTGGACCTGTGTTTCCCCCAGTTCAGGAATACTAACAGCTCGCTCTTGCTTCCCTCTTGTTAGTCCATGTTTCCAACCTCATACATGAGCATATCTATACTCTTCTGCCGTACTTGCATTAAGAACTAATGGCTCAAAACGTGTTTTACCATTTTTGACGTGAGTCATGGCACCATGAATAACGATTCGTTTCATAGAAGTGATTACAACCGAATACTACTCACACACTGATTTGCTCACCTTTTATGAAAATTTTACGAACCTATACTTTCTTTTATCGCGTAGATTACATGGATAATTTGAATTAACGTATAATCTTAATATAATAACGTTATTTATATAATGTTGATAATCGTTATATTTGGAACAGTTTGGTTCTCTAAGCTCTTCTAAGTGAAGTATACTGCTTTCGAAGACCTTACCGTTGTCGATATCGTTCCACTGTGAAGTCGAAGCGGCAGTTTGCGTTCACGTCCACGGGAGTGTTGAATGTGGTCTTCACGTGCATCTGTCCCAGTCCCGTGCCCTCTGTCTCCACCTGCAGCTCCTGGCCTAGCGGTACCTGCAGCACAGACATGGGACTGCAGCATAGATCTAGAGGAACAGGGAAAGTCTATACCCATCACAACCCTAACCCAGAGGTACCTGCAGCACAGACATGGGACTGCAGCATAGATCTAGAGTAACAGGGAAAGTCTATACCCGTCACAACCCTAACCCAGAGGTACCATGCAGCACAGACATTGGACTGCAGCATAGATCTAGAGGAACAGGGAAAGTCTATACCCGTCACAACCCTAACCCAGAGGTACCTGCAGCACAGACATGGGACTGCAGCATAGATATAGAGTACCAGGGAAAGTCTACACCCGTCACAACCTTAACCCAGAGGTACCTGCAGCACAGACATGGGACTGCAGCATAGATATAGAGTACCAGGGAAAGTCTACACCCGTCACAACCCTAACCCAGAGGTACCTGCAGCACAGACATGGGACTGCAGCATAGATCTAGAGGAACAGGGAAAGTCTATACCCGTCACAACCCTAACCCAGAGGTACCATGCAGCACAGACATTGGACTGCAGCATAGATCTAGAGGAACAGGGAAAGTCTATACCCGTCACAACCCTAACCCAGAGGTACCTGCAGCACAGACATGGGACTGCAGCATAGATCTAGAGGAACAGGGAAAGTCTACACCCGTCACAACCCTAACCCAGAGGTACCTGCAGCACAGACATGGGACTGCAGCATAGATCTAGAGTAACAGGGAAAGTCTACACCCGTCACAACCCTAACCAAGAGGTACCTGCAGCACAGACATGGGACTGCAGCATAGATCTAGAGGAACAGGGAAAGTCTACACCCGTCACAACCCAAACCCAGAGGTACCTGCAGCACAGACATGGGACTGCAGCATAGATCTAGAGGAACAGGGAAAGTCTACACCCGTCACAACCCTAACCCAGAGGTACCTGCAGCACAGACATGGGACTGCAGCATAGATCTAGAGTAACAGGGAAAGTCTATACCCGTCACAACCCTAACCCAGAGGTACCTGCAGCACAGACATGGGACGGCAGCATTGATCTAGAGGAACAGGAAAGTCTACACCCGTCACAACCCTAACCCAGAGGTACCATGCAGCACAGACATGGGACTGCAGCATAGATCTAGAGGAACAGGGAAAGTCTATACCCGTCACAACCCTAACCCAGAGGTACCTGCAGCACAGACATGGGACGGCAGCATTGATCTAGAGGAACAGGGAAAGTCTACACCCGTCACAACCCTAACCCAGAGGTACCATGCAGCACAGACATGGGACTGCAGCATAGATCTAGAGGAACAGGGAAAGTCTATACCCGTCACAACCCTAACCCAGAGGTACCTGCAGCACAGACATGGGACGGCAGCATTGATCTAGAGGAACAGGGAAAGTCTACACCCGTCACAACCCTAACCCAGAGGTACCTGCAGCACAGACATGGGACTGCAGCATAGATCTAGAGGAACAGGGAAAGTCTATACCCGTCACAACCCTAACCCAGAGGTACCTGCAGCACAGACATTGGAACTGCAGCATAGATCTTGAGGAACAGGGAAAGTCTACACCCGTCACAACCCTAACCCAGAGGTACCTGCAGCACAGACATGGGACTGCAGCATAGATCTTGAGGAACAGGGAAAATCTACACCCGTCACAACCCTAACCCAGAGGTACCTGCAGCACAGACATGGGACTGCAGCATAGATCTTGAGGAACAGGGAAAGTCTACACCCGTCACAACCCTAACCCAGAGGTACCTGCAGCACAGACATTGGACTGCAGCATAGATCTAGAGTACCAGGGAAAGTCTATACCCGTCACAACCCTAACCCAGAGGTACCATGCAGCACAGACATGGGACTGCAGCATAGATCTAGAGGAACAGGGAAAGTCTACACCCGTCACAACCCTAACCCAGAGGTACCTGCAGCACAGACATTGGACTGCAGCATAGGTCTAGAGTACCAGGGAAAGTCTATACCCGTCACAACCCTAACCCAGAGGTACCATGCAGCACAGACATTGGACTGCAGCATAGATCTAGAGTACCAGGGAAAGTCTATACCCGTCACAACCCTAACCCAGAGGTACCATGCAGCACAGACATTGGACTGCAGCATAGATATAGAGTACCAGGGAAAGTCTACACCCGTCACAACCCTAACCAAGAGGTACCATGCAGCACAGACATTGGACTGCAGCATAGATCTAGAGTACCAGGGAAAGTCTATACCCGTCACAACCCTAACCCAGAGGTACCATGCAGCACAGACAGCGGAACTGCAGCATAGATCTTGAGGAACAGGGAAAGTCTACACCCGTCACAACCCTAACCCAGAGGTACCAGCAGCACAGACATGGGACTGCAGCATAGGTCTAGAGTAACAGGGAAAGTCTATACCCGTCACAACCCTAACCCAGAGGTACCTGCAGCACAGACTTGGGACTGCAGCATAGATATAGAGGAACAGGGAAAGTCTATACCCGTCACAACCCTAACCCAGAGGTACCTGCAGCACAGACATGGGACTGCAGCATAGATCTAGAGGAACAGGGAAAGTCTACACCCGTCACAACCCTAACCCAGAGGTACCAGCAGCACAGACATGGGACTGCAGCATAGATATAGAGTAACAGGGAAAGTCTACACCAGTCACAACCCTAACCCAGAGGTACCATGCAGCACAGACAGCGGAACTGCAGCATAGATCTTGAGGAACAGGGAAAGTCTACACCCGTCACAACCCTAACCCAGAGGTACCATGCAGCACAGACATTGGACTGCAGCATAGATCTAGAGTACCAGGGAAAGTCTACACCCGTCACAACCCTAACCCAGAGGTACCTGCAGCATAGACATGGGACGGCAGCATAGATCTAGAGTACCAGGGAAAGTCTACACCCGTCACAACCCTAACCCAGAGGTACCATGCAGCACAGACATGGGACTGCAGCATAGATTTTGAGGAACAGGGAAAGTCTACACCCGTCACAACCCTAACCCAGAGGTACCATGCAGCACAGACATTGGACTGCAGCATAGATCTTGAGGAACAGGGAAAGTCTACACCCGTCACAACCCTAACCCAGAGGTACCTGCAGCACAGACATTGGACTGCAGCATAGATCTTGAGGAACAGGGAAAGTCTACATCCGTCACAACCCTAACCCAGAGGTACCATGCAGCACAGACATTGGACTGCAGAATAGATATAGAGTAACAGGGAAAGTCTACACCAGTCACAACCCTAACCCAGAGGTACCATGCAGCACAGACAGCGGAACTGCAGCATAGATCTTGAGGAACAGGGAAAGTCTATACCCGTCACAACCCTAACCCAGAGGTACCATGCAGCACAGACAGCGGAACTGCAGCATAGATCTTGAGGAACAGGGAAAGTCTATACCCGTCACAACCCTAACCCAGAGGTACCATGCAGCACAGACATTGGACTGCAGCATAGATCTAGAGTACCAGGGAAAGTCTACACCCGTCACAACCCTAACCCAGAGGTACCTGCAGCATAGACATGGGACGGCAGCATAGATCTAGAGTACCAGGGAAAGTCTACACCCGTCACAACCCTAACCCAGAGGTACCATGCAGCACAGACATGGGACTGCAGCATAGATCTTGAGGAACAGGGAAAGTCTACACCCGTCACAACCATAACCCAGAGGTACCATGCAGCACAGACATTGGACTGCAGCATAGATCTTGAGGAACAGGGAAAGTCTACACCCGTCACAACCCTAACCCAGAGGTACCTGCAGCACAGACATTGGACTGCAGCATAGATCTTGAGGAACAGGGAAAGTCTACATCCGTCACAACCCTAACCCAGAGGTACCATGCAGCACAGACATTGGACTGCAGCATAGATATAGAGTAACAGGGAAAGTCTACACCAGTCACAACCCTAACCCAGAGGTACCATGCAGCACAGACAGCGGAACTGCAGCATAGATCTTGAGGAACAGGGAAAGTCTACACCCGTCACAACCCTAACCCAGAGGTACCTGCAGCATAGACATGGGACGGCAGCATAGATCTAGAGTACCAGGGAAAGTCTACACCCGTCACAACCCTAACCCAGAGGTACCTGCAGCACAGACATGGGACTGCAGCATAGATCTTGAGGAACAGGGAAAGTCTACACCCGTCACAACCCTAACCCAGAGGTACCATGCAGCACAGACATTGGACTGCAGCATAGATCTTGAGGAACAGGGAAAGTCTACATCCGTCACAACCCTAACCCAGA
This sequence comes from Steromphala cineraria, assembly GCA_916613615.1. Taxonomy (NCBI): domain Eukaryota; kingdom Metazoa; phylum Mollusca; class Gastropoda; order Trochida; family Trochidae; genus Steromphala; species Steromphala cineraria. The sequence goes on from OU744722.1 coordinate 4,702,235, forward strand.
GGTACCATGCAGCACAGACATTGGACTGCAGCATAGATATAGAGTAACAGGGAAAGTCTACACCAGTCACAACCCTAACCCAGAGGTACCATGCAGCACAGACAGCGGAACTGCAGCATAGATCTTGAGGAACAGGGAAAGTCTACACCAGTCACAACCCTAACCCAGAGGTACCATGCAGCACAGACAGCGGAACTGAAGCATAGATATAGAGGAACAGGGAAAGTCTACACCCGTCACAACCCTAACCCAGAGGTACCTGCAGCACAGACATTGGACTGCAGCATAGATCTAGAGTACCAGGGAAAGTCTACACCCGTCACAACCCTAACCCAGAGGTACCTGCAGCATAGACATGGGACGGCAGCATAGATCTAGAGTACCAGGGAAAGTCTATACCCGTCACAACCCTAACCCAGAGGTACCATGCAGCACAGACATTGGACTGCAGCATAGATCTTGAGGAACAGGGAAAGTCTACATCCGTCACAACCCTAACCCAGAGGTACCATGCAGCACAGACATTGGACTGCAGCATAGATCTTGAGGAACAGGGAAAGTCTACATCCGTCACAACCCTAACCCAGAGGTACCATGCAGCACAGACATTGGACTGCAGCATAGATCTAGAGTACCAGGGAAAGTCTACACCCGTCACAACCCTAACCCAGAGGTACCATGCAGCACAGACAGCGGAACTGCAGCATAGATCTTGAGGAACAGGGAAAGTCTACACCAGTCACAACCCTAACCCAGAGGTACCATGCAGCACAGACAGCGGAACTGAAGCATAGATATAGAGGAACAGGGAAAGTCTACACCCGTCACAACCCTAACCCAGAGGTACCTGCAGCACAGACATTGGACTGCAGCATAGATCTAGAGTACCAGGGAAAGTCTACACCCGTCACAACCCTAACCCAGAGGTACCTGCAGCATAGACATGGGACGGCAGCATAGATCTAGAGTACCAGGGAAAGTCTATACCCGTCACAACCCTAACCCAGAGGTACCATGCAGCACAGACATTGGACTGCAGCATAGATCTTGAGGAACAGGGAAAGTCTACATCCGTCACAACCCTAACCCAGAGGTACCATGCAGCACAGACATTGGACTGCAGCATAGATCTTGAGGAACAGGGAAAGTCTACATCCGTCACAACCCTAACCCAGAGGTACCATGCAGCACAGACATTGGACTGCAGCATAGATCTAGAGTACCAGGGAAAGTCTACACCCGTCACAACCCTAACCCAGAGGTACCATGCAGCACAGACAGCGGAACTGCAGCATAGATCTTCAGGAACAGGGAAAGTCTACACCAGTCACAACCCTAACCCAGAGGTACCATGCAGCACAGACAGCGGAACTGCAGCATAGATATAGAGGAACAGGGAAAGTCTACACCCGTCACAACCCTAACCCAGAGGTACCTGCAGCACAGACATTGGACTGCAGCATAGATCTAGAGTACCAGGGAAAGTCTACACCCGTCACAACCCTAACCCAGAGGTACCTGCAGCATAGACATGGGACGGCAGCATAGATCTAGAGTACCAGGGAAAGTCTACACCCGTCACAACCCTAACCCAGAGGTACCATGCAGCACAGACATGGGACTGCAGCATAGATCTTGAGGAACAGGGAAAGTCTACACCCGTCACAACCCTAACCCAGAGGTACCTGCAGCACAGACTTGGGACTACAGCATTGATCTTGAGGAACAGGGAAAGTCTACATCCGTCACAACCCTAACCCAGAGGTACCATGCAGCACAGACATTGGACTGCAGCATAGATCTTGAGGAACAGGGAAAGTCTATACCCGTCACAACCCTAACCCAGAGGTACCATGCAGCACAGACTTGGGACTGCAGCATAGATCTAGAGGAACAGGGAAAGTCTACACCCGTCACAACCCTAACCCAGAGGTACCATGCAGCACAGACATTGGACTGCAGCATAGATCTTGAGGAACAGGGAAAGTCTACATCCGTCACAATCCTAACCCAGAGGTACCATGCAGCACAGACATTGGACTGCAGCATAGATCTTGAGGAACAGGGAAAGTCTATACCCGTCACAACCCTAACCCAGAGGTACCATGCAGCACAGACTTGGGACTGCAGCATAGATCTAGAGGAACAGGGAAAGTCTATACCCGTCACAACCCTAACCCAGAGGTACCAGCAGCACAGACTTGGGACTACAGCATAGATCTTGAGGAACAGGGAACGTCTATACCCGTCACAACCCTAACCCAGAGGTACCATGCAGCACAGACATTGGACTGCAGCATAGATATAGAGTAACAGGGAAAGTCTACACCAGTCACAACCCTAACCCAGAGGTACCATGCAGCACAGACAGCGGAACTGCAGCATAGATCTTCAGGAACAGGGAAAGTCTACACCAGTCACAACCCTAACCCAGAGGTACCATGCAGCACAGACAGCGGAACTGCAGCATAGATATAGAGGAACAGGGAAAGTCTACACCCGTCACAACCCTAACCCAGAGGTACCTGCAGCACAGACATTGGACTGCAGCATAGATCTAGAGTACCAGGGAAAGTCTACACCCGTCACAACCCTAACCCAGAGGTACCTGCAGCATAGACATGGGACGGCAGCATAGATCTAGAGTACCAGGGAAAGTCTACACCCGTCACAACCCTAACCCAGAGGTACCATGCAGCACAGACATGGGACTGCAGCATAGATCTTGAGGAACAGGGAAAGTCTACACCCGTCACAACCCTAACCCAGAGGTACCTGCAGCACAGACTTGGGACTACAGCATTGATCTTGAGGAACAGGGAAAGTCTACATCCGTCACAACCCTAACCCAGAGGTACCATGCAGCACAGACATTGGACTGCAGCATAGATCTTGAGGAACAGGGAAAGTCTATACCCGTCACAACCCTAACCCAGAGGTACCATGCAGCACAGACTTGGGACTGCAGCATAGATCTAGAGGAACAGGGAAAGTCTACACCCGTCACAACCCTAACCCAGAGGTACCATGCAGCACAGACATTGGACTGCAGCATAGATCTTGAGGAACAGGGAAAGTCTACATCCGTCACAATCCTAACCCAGAGGTACCATGCAGCACAGACATTGGACTGCAGCATAGATCTTGAGGAACAGGGAAAGTCTATACCCGTCACAACCCTAACCCAGAGGTACCATGCAGCACAGACTTGGGACTGCAGCATAGATCTAGAGGAACAGGGAAAGTCTATACCCGTCACAACCCTAACCCAGAGGTACCAGCAGCACAGACTTGGGACTACAGCATAGATCTTGAGGAACAGGGAACGTCTATACCCGTCACAACCCTAACCCAGAGGTACCATGCAGCACAGACATTGGACTGCAGCATAGATATAGAGTAACAGGGAAAGTCTACACCAGTCACAACCCTAACCCAGAGGTACCATGCAGCACAGACAGCGGAACTGCAGCATAGATCTTGAGGAACAGGGAAAGTCTAAACCCGTCACAACCCTAACCCAGAGGTACCATGCAGCACAGACAGCGGAACTGCAGCATAGATATAGAGGAACAGGGAAAGTCTACACCCGTCACAACCCTAACCCAGAGGTACCAGCAGCACAGACTTGGGACTACAGCATAGATCTTGAGGAACAGGGAACGTCTATACCCGTCACAACCCTAACCCAGAGGTACCATGCAGCACAGACATTGGACTGCAGCATAGATATAGAGTAACAGGGAAAGTCTACACCAGTCACAACCCTAACCCAGAGGTACCATGCAGCACAGACAGCGGAACTGCAGCATAGATCTTGAGGAACAGGGAAAGTCTATACCCGTCACAACCCTAACCCAGAGGTACCATGCAGCACAGACAGCGGAACTGCAGCATAGATATAGAGGAACAGGGAAAGTCTACACCCGTCACAACCCTAACCCAGAGGTACCTGCAGCATAGACATGGGACGGCAGCATAGATCTAGAGTACCAGGGAAAGTCTATACCCGTCACAACCCTAACCCAGAGGTACCTGCAGCACAGACATTGGACTGCAGCATAGATCTAGAGTACCAGGGAAAGTCTACACCCGTCAAAACCCTAACCCAGAGGTACCATGCAGCACAGACATGGGACTGCAGCATAGATCTTGAGGAACAGGGAAAGTCTACACCCGTCACAACCCTAACGCAGAGGTACCATGCAGCACAGACATTGGACTGCAGCATAGATCTAGAGTAAAAGGGAAAGTCTACACCCGTCACAACCCTAACCCAGAGGTACCTGCAGCACAGACATGGAACTGCAGCATAGATCTAGAGTAAAAGGGAAAGTCTAAACCCGTCACAACCCAAACCCAGAGGTACCATGCAGCACAGACATGGGACTGCAGCATAGCTCTTGAGGAACAGGGAAAGTCTACACCGTTCACAACCCAAACCCAGAGGTACCATGCAGCACAGACATGGGACTGCAGCATAGATCTTGAGGAACAGGGAAAGTCTACACCCGTCACAACCCAAACCCAGAGGTACCATGCAGCACAGACATGGAACTGCAGCATAGATCTAGAGTAACAGGGAAAGTCTACATCCGTCACAACCCTAACCCAGAGGTACCTGCAGCACAGACATGGAACTGCAGCATAGATCTAGAGTAACATGGAAAGTCTACACCCGTCACAACCCTAACCCAGAGGTACCTGCAGCACAGACATGGACTGCAGCATAGGTCTAGAGTACCAGGGAAAGTCTATACCCGTCACAACCCTAACCCAGAGGTACCTGCAGCACAGACAGCGGAACTGCAGCATAGATCTAGAATATCAGGGAAAGTCTACTCTCGTCGCAGACCATAGACGTATCATAAGCCCGTCATTGATACGACTCACATAATGAAATGAACTGTGTTGATGGCCCCTGACTTAAAGAGGCAGTAGCACGTTTTTTGATAATTTTATATTTTAAATATTTCACTTTTAATTGTAAGTAAATGCTAAATGTATTATATTGCCAGTGCCAACAATCTTATTACACAAGCCAATCACCCATAGTCAGAGGACAAAGTATGAGGATCACATAAAATCCATTGGCAGCCATTTATTTGTAAACACCTTTAATTCATTTTTGAAAGAAAAAGGAATCGCATGGCTGAACTTTACGTTATATATTTGAATTATTACTGCTTCCTTTAGTTTAAATACATTGTCTTTCAATTTGAACCATTTATTTTCATTTTCCTGACATCACCTTATATTCCCCCTAAAAACGTGCTACTGCCCCTTTAAAGAGCACGATGTGAACTGTGTCGAAGACCCGTGACTTTTAATACGTGAACTTTGCTGCATAGAAGAGTGACTCGTAGAAGAACAGGTGACTGCACCTTTACCAATATCAATATTGCTTCACTACGTGAGCGTATAGAGCACACCAGTTTCTGTTAACCGAGTCGCCAGACCGACCTGTGATGGCAGCTTATCAGTGAGTTCGCCAAATAAGATTTGGTTGTTTGTTGAGTAGTGAAGCAATATAGATCTTCAGTTTTTGAGATTACTAAAGGTTTAGATAAGCACATGTACATGTCTAACGAAAGGAATCGCTTTAAGTGTATTATTTAACTTGCAAATCTGACATCTAGACGTAGGCGCAGGACTTGCATCTCTAACTTGTGATCATAAATTACTTAACTCTAATTACTAATTAATTCTACTCCTGTGACCCGTGTGGAAGAATAAGAAGGTGTCAGCACAATGAAAATGAAGAAAAGGCAGATGGAGGAAGGTCAGGTAGATAGGACAAGACTTACGTCCTCCAGAGCCTTTGCGATGAAGGCGTCCGACTGTTCGAACTCGAACGAGTGGGTGTAGGTGACGTTTGGCGAGGTCGAGACACCTACGTTCAGGTTGATGGCGCCCAGTCGCTTGGAGTTCCGGTACATGGCTAGAGCTTCCGTCGCAGCAGCCGTGTCCTAGTGTATAGTGTTCCGGTTTAGCAACATGGATTATAGATCGATTTGTATTGCTTGAGAAAAATATAATTTTGTTGAAAAATTTGGTCAATGAGAGCTTCCTGTTTTTTCAAATAGCAGTGTCATAAGAAACTCCCATTGGCCAAGGACACATTCTAACAATGAGAATCCCTGTATAGGAATTTCACGAGTTGTGAATGTTATTACCTGTATGAGATTAAATAGACCGAGATAATATCATGATCATTAACATTATCCCCAAGCTTTGATTACTCTTGGCTCGATGCTGCTTGAAAGGACATACCTTTGTAAGTTTAACACACTTCCCACTTCGATAAATATTATCCGCTGATGTTTCACATCAAAGTTTGGTACATGTCAAAATTGCTTATTCAAGGTGAGAACTGTTAAACCTTCCACACTCCAACTACCTAACCCTCACTAGCAAGGCATGTTTTGCGCAGTTTTGTTATTATGGCTTATCTATGTCCTGTTGCACTGTTAAAAAATATGGATTGAATTTTCAATGATTGGATGAAATGTGAGAGTTACACAAGTTGTCCTCCCCCTATTTGTCCATGAACATCTTCAATATCGAAGAAAGCTTCAAGGTAACTATAACCTCCAGCTTTTATGTCATTCTTATCTCTAACTTCATTCCACTAGTTTTGAAAGCCCAAACATAACTTCGCTGTTGTGTTATATCTTTCACAGAGACACTTACAGCCGCAGCGATGAAGAGCCCGTCCGCAGTCCGCCACTGGAGCAGCCAGTCCGCTACCCTGTCCACATCCACGTAATGTTTCCTGCACTTAGAACTACTCCTGGCAGACCGACATCGGAAGGCCTTCTGGACATGGAGGAACAACATCAACGCGTAGGACGTGGCCTCGATAGATTCAGCAGTAGGCTTTGAAACAGCTTCATTCGGGTCAATCGAGTTGTCAACCTGCTCCGTCCAGAAGATATATCCTAGGGGGAAATGGGGATATAGGAAACAACAGAAAAAAACATAAACATTGACAAGTCCTGCGTGGAGACCTTAGATTTTCACATTCCCGGCATGTCAGGGATCATATCGAAAACATCCAAATTCCATCACGTCACTCCAGTGCTGGTGTCCTTACACTGGCTCCCAGTTGAAGTTCGGATTCAATATAAGGCTCTGTGTCTTGTCTACAAAACCCGCCATGATCAAGCTACAAACCAGCTAGATCACTTCGATCACAAACCCAGTGCCTTCTTGAAGTTCCAACGTTTAACTTTTCAACTTTTGGAGGAAAATCGTTTCCCGTTCTTGCTTCAAAATTATGGAATGAACTGCCCTATGACTTAAAACATGTTCCATTATATGACTCATTCAAATCCCAGCTCAAGACCCATTTGTTCAGACATTTTTATAACATTTAGTTTGTAAGCGCTTTGAGCATGCACTTGGTGTATGGAGGATAGCGCTATAGAAGAACACATTATTATTATTATGTGTCCTTATGGTTGCTCAATTGATCCACTCAACGGGTAGGTAAATGGATGGATCAGATTATATTTGTTCTTATCAAAGATGAGATGTCTCCGATTAACGGTAAAATTTCATTAATGATAAGCTATGGTATTATGACAAGAGATGCCTTATCAAGTATCAGAGACCTATCACCGACTTCTAAAGATTGTAATTGCTCATTTCCAAAATATTTATCCTGTACATCATGATTATTGTTATGCCAAACCACACGATAATAGTAAAACATAAATGTTAAATATTTAAGGTATGTCAAGCTAGAAATCATGTCAAATTCTAATATGTCAAATGTGAAGGAAAACCGTTTAAGTTATAAGCCGTATATCAAATTTTATGCGATATGTAACTCCTATGGTAGAATGAAACGCTTGAAGTCTAGGCAATAACCTTGAAATTGTGTAAAGATTCAGAGAGCTAAGCAAGACCAGAACTGTCTTAGACAGATATTCACTCTAAAGGATTGACATCAACCATAGGACGGTGGTTCAACATCACTAAATGTTTTCTTAAATGTTACTTAATAATCGTTATTTTCGGACATCTAGCTTTACCCATACAGAGCTGACATTATATTTGCTGAATTCATGTCCCAGCGTGAAGTCGTGGTTATTCGTAGACAGGATATGGTGTGTATGAGGGCAAGGTCAAATTAAACTTGTGACGTCAGCCTTGTTATCTCGCTCCGTCATTGTTCAGCAATGGGGCGTTGCATATGACATCAAGTGTACACGTAAAATGTCAAACCCTCGGCTCCATTATCTACATTGATCGGAGATACACATAAGTATAGTTGCGAGGAAATAAAAGGTTAAAAGTACCATTTACTGAGTGTGCGACTGCCTTCATTCTCTTTGCGATGTCCTTCCACCTGTTACGCTGGACGACCACCAGGGCGTGTGCTGTCTTGGCCATAGTGAGAACACCCCGGTGTCCTCGCCACTTCAACGTCTGGTTGTTGTGTCGGATGAAGGAGAGCTTGGTCTTGTTCAACGTGCTGATCATATCACTCTGGTAACAAGATTGTAGAATTAGTTCTACGAAATTACATAGAATGATAAAAGTCTTACTTATGAAACAATTGGTATTTATTTATTTTGATTCAGTGTCAAATAATGAGCTATTATTTTTTTTAACATCAACATTTATATCCAATCTTTTCTGTTTTTCCCGTTGTTATAAATCACTCGTAAGACATTACAGCTAAAACATATGGTATACTTGTAATGTAATGTAATATAATGTAATTGTGCTTGTTTTGGAATATTAAATTCGAAAGTTAAGAAAAATCAGATTTTAATAAAATGACACTTTCCTCTTTTTCATGTAACCAAAATTCAAAGTTTTGCTCCAGAGCGCAGCCGAACCCAAAATAAGTTAAAGACTGGCCATTTTACACAATGACAATTGGTGATTTATCTAAAGTGAAGACATTACGAATAGAACATGGTACTTGCACTGAGATTCAGTAACACGTCACCAACGTTAGGTACGCAGCTGTCGCCTGCCAGAACTAATGAAGTTAAACATCTGGAAATCTGCTTTTTTGCGAGTTACTATCACCACAGTTCAAATGATATATAAGATGGAATTAGAAAACTCGTCGATCTCCGTATATCTGTAGAAAAAGAGAGGACCAAGAACATTCAATGACAAGCAGTTACTCACACTGGTGTGTTGCAATCATTTCCAGTATTCGACCCCGAGAGTTCTATGACAAGCAGTTACTCACACTGGTGTGTTGCAATCATCACCAGTATGCGACCCCGATAGTTCTATGACAAGCAGTTACTCACACTGGTGTGTTGCAATCATTTCCAGTATGCGACCCCGATAGTTCTATGACAAGCAGTTAATCACACTGGTGTGGTGTAAACATTTCTAGTATGCGACCCCGAAGTTCTATGACAAGCAGTTACTCACACTGGTGTGTTGCAATCATTTCCAGTATGCGACCCCGATAGTTCTATGACAAGTAGTTACTCACACTGGTGGGGTGTAAACATTTCCAGTATGCGACCCCGATAGTTCTATGACAAGCAGTTAATCACACTGGTAGGGTGTAAACATAACTTGTATGCAACCCCAAGAGTTCTATGACAAGTAGAAATCACACTGGTGTGTTGTAAACATTTCCAGTATGCGACCCCGAGAGTTCTATGACAAGTAGAAATCACACTGGTGTGGTGTAAACATTTCTAGTATGCGACCCCGAAGTTCTATGACAAGCAGTTACTCACACTGGTGTGATGTAAACCTTTCTAGTATGCGACCCCGAGTTCTATGACAAGCAGTTACTCACACTGGTGTGATGTAAACATTTCTAGTATGCGACCCCGAGTTCTATGACAAGCAGTTACTCACACTGGTGTGATGTAAACATTTCCAGTATGCGACCCCGAGAGTTCTATGACAAGTAGTTCTCACACTGGTGTGGTGTAAACATTTCTAGTATGCGACCCCGAGAGTTCTATGACAAGCAGTTACTCACACTGGTGTGATGTAAACATTTCTAGTATGCGACCCCGAGAGTTCTATGACAAGTAGTTACTCACACTGGTGTGGTGTAAACATTTCTAGTATGCGACCCCGAGAGTTCTATGACAAGCAGTTACTCACACTGGTGTGGTGTAAACATGTCTAGTATCCGACCCCGAGAGTTCTATGACAAGTAGAAATCACACTGGTGTGGTGTAAACATTTCTAGTATCCAACCCCGAGAGTTCTATGACAAGTAGAATTCACACTGGTGTGGTGTAAACATTTCTAGTATGCGACCCCGAGAGTTCTATGACAAGTAGTTCTCACACTGGTGTGGTGTAAACATGTCTAGTATCCGACCCCGAGAGTTCTATGACAAGTAGAAATCACACTGGTGTGGTGTAAACATTTCTAGTATGCGACCCCGAGAGTTCTATGACAAGTAGAAATCACACTGGTGTGGTGTAAACATTTCTAGTATGCGACCCCGAGAGTTCTATGACAAGTAGTTACTCACACTGGTGTGGTGTAAACATTTCTAGTATGCGACCCCGAGAGTTCTATGACAAGCAGTTACTCACACTGGTGTGGTGTAAACATGTCTAGTATTCGACCCCGAGAGTTCTATGACAAGTAGTTACTCACACTGGTGTGGTGTAAACATTTCTAGTATGCGACCCCGAGAGTTCTATGACAAGCAGTTACTCACACTGGTGTGGTGTAAACATGTCTAGTATTCGACCTCGAGAGTTCTATGACAAGCAGTTACTCACACTGGTGTGGTGTAAACATGTCTAGTATTCGACCCCGAGAGTTCTATGACAAGCAGTTACTCACACTGGTGTGGTGTAAACATGTCTTGTATTCGACCCCGAGAGTTCTATGACAAGCAGTTACTCACACTGGTGTGATGTAAACCTTTCTTGTATGCGACCCCGAGAGTTCTATGACAAGCAGTTACTCACACTGGTGTGGTGTAAACATGTCTAGTATTCGACCCCGAGAGTTCTATGACAAGCAGTTACTCACACTGGTGTGGTGTAAACATGTCTAGTATTCGACCCCGAGAGTTCTATGACAAGTAGTTACTCACACTGGTGTGGTGTAAACATGTCTAGTATTCGACCCCGAGAGTTCTATGACAAGCAGTTACTCACACTGGTGTGGTGTAAACATGTCTAGTATTCGACCCCGAGAGTTCTATGACAAGTAGTTACTCACACTGGTGTGGTGTAAACATGTCTAGTATTCGACCCCGAGAGTTCTATGACAAGTACTACTCACACGGACATGATGTGAACAGTAGAGAGCGGCTAGCAGTACTTCCGTCATGAGTTGATCCTTCTCGTTAGTCAACCCCTGAAGAGAGATTTCGTTAAAGAGACACTCCGCGAGTTAACAATCAGTTATAAAATTACCAAAAAATCAACAAACATACGAAAAGCATATACAATTTTTTTGAAAATTTTCCGATCCTGAGTTTTGATGTTACAGGCCAAAATCTGGAAACGAATGTACATGTCTAAAATAGATAGTCTCGCGAGGATACTAGGGCAATGCATTATGGGATCGTGGTGTGTTTATACGAAGGCTTTAATGCCGCTAACAGTCAAGCGGACTCTCAATTGTCACAAGATGCCGGAACAGAGAAAATTAAGATACACAAACAGATAATTCATTTGATATAAAATCCAATCATATATCATCGTAGCAAAACCATTAAATTTTTACTGTCTAAGTTATAGTGTAACGACTAACAAAGAAATATGTAGGTCTAAGTTTTACTACCCAAAACATCTAAATTATTTTGTTCATCGTATTTGCTCAATTGATCAATTCAAAACATAAGAACTTAAAACAACGATAGAAAACCTTGTCCTCTGATATACTAATTATTCTACAGGATGGAAGGATACATTTATGTCCGTGTTATAGTTTAATGTTCATAAAGTGGAACACTGGTGTGTAGTGAGATAAAAATGATTCATGTTACCGGTATTCAAATTCGTGTTTTGCTTTCTTTTTTTTTCTAAAGAACAAACAAATTGTAAATGTGCTTTCTCTTGTCGTTTATCCTTTTACCTACAGATCAAAGGTTTGAATAGCGCAAAGGTTTAGCAAACTAAACTAAAAAAACCCAGTAAATTGTCTAGATAGTGGTTAAGTGTAACAAGTTAAGTATATATGATTGTAGATAATCGTTATATCATTGTTAAACAATAACAAGAAGCATCATATGAATTAATGTTCTGAATTTATCAAGTGGCTGATGATGTTTCTTTTCCTAGGGAATGTTCTTTGTTAATAAAGCTAAAAGTTTCTGCTGTTTATCGATCAATTAGAAAGGTTGGCTTTCTTGAGGGTTGTTATTCGTAAATTATCCATGTGCAGATCATAAGGCATACATGATTTGTCAACGATGTGATCTTTTTTAATTTGAAAAAAATAATTTACGATATAAAAGTATGTATCATACCAAATATGTCAATTTGAATTTTAATAACTAGATTTTTAAATGTAGTGACTGTCAAGCTTGAAATCCCCCAATTTGTTTTTGAATTATTAGGATCATTCCTGCTAGGGTAAAAGCTTATATATATGAGGCCCTAAAATTGTTTCAATAAAGAGTCCGTTTGGTTTTTACTGTAATTTGTGATAATTTGTAACTGAAAAATGTGTAAGATCTAATGTTCTTATATCTATTTCCTGTTGTACGATTCGTTGTCCAAAAAAAAAAGCCATTACCAGCTTTTTACGTATCTGTCACATATATTAGTTTTGCAAATATCATATTCAATATTGATAAACATAATTCAAATACTAAGTTACCGGTATGTGGTTTGCGGTGATTATTCTTTTGCAATTTCAATAATTGGAGGCTTCTAATATAAAAACTTCCCATAGACAATAACATTTCCTGCCACGTCTAAAGATGTAAGCAGATAAGAGTTCAGTTTTAAGATTCTTAGGATTACAATTCTAATGAATTAAAACCAACGATTATCTATAGTGCAGTAATTTTGATGATATTATGTCAGTATATGCGTTTAAATCGGTGTCATTTTATGGAATTTCATCGGAAAATGAAAGTTCATGTTTTTATTGCTAATGAAAAAATTGATTCGCGGCACCTGCAGTGTATTATGTGTCAATCCGACTCGTGTGTTGTTCACGCAAACGCAACTTTTGGAAAACCCAGCTGCTAAATATAGGATTTTGCGGAGCGCGCGCTCCTTGACAATAACATTACCTTTTTGCACTAAATAGAGATACTTCCCATGTTCCAAAAACAGTTTTGGTAGTATCAGCGTATAGAGGAAATTTTTTTCTCTATACTGATGGTAATTTGAGATGTTCGAAGGAAAATTTCTCTCACTAACTCGCGGAGTGTCACTTTAAGCGTGTTCAAAGTACGATCGTGTAACTCGTTTGTTGGAGATAGACAGGTACATATATTCCCATTCTTACATGTCATAAATCAATTACGAGTCATACCATCTCAAAACATTCATAAATCTCCAGCGTTAAAAGCTAAGTAGTTATATAGTAGGCTTACTCGCTCCATAACTTACAGTATCAGAAGACATTACACCGCAAAAGGAAACTAAACTAATGCCATATACCCGCTGGTTTTCCTCCTTCTCCCTGACTTCACACTTGGGGTAGTTCCTGCTTCCTTTACACGTGATCTGGCCGAGCAGCCAGTGGAACCCGGAACTGAGAATGTGCTCCTGAATGTCCTCAACCATGTCCGCAGTGCACAGAGTCTTCAGGGCCACAGTCGTGAACCTGCAACCAGGGAACCGGGGTCAAGACCAGTGGCGCGTTTCGAAACTACAACGGGAGGTTGTCGTCTTAAATTACACCATTGTTACAAGTATATCATGAAAAATAAAAGTAAAGGAAGAGAGTCGTTTGACCCTCTTGAAACTTTCTGGATTCGCAACCTTAAACTGTATCTCCCCTGTATTAAGGACAACATAGATACTTTGATTAGAGATAAATCCAATTTAGAAAGATAACAAATGTAACATGGTTGGTTAGCTGCTTGTATGGTCATTGCTGGCGGTGTTGCCTGACTCTGAGGGTGTCGGTTCGAATCCCTCATGGGACTCAGCCAGAAAAAGTACAAGGGTCTGTACTATTGAAGATAGCGTGATACCAAATATAACACTGTTACATAGATATTTTGTCTTGTTTTTCTTGTACATATGTCTGTTAAAGTGAAATGGCTTTGTTCTGTGTTTGCCCTTTCATTATAAAAAGCCAGATAAGGACCCGAAGACCCTTAACTTCATGGTTAAGAGAAGAACCTCGGCATCTAGATAGAGGAACACAGAGTCAGAGTCTAGAGGTGTATGTGTTATATCATCAAACATGTTAAGATGTACCAACAGATGGAAGAGCTGTTGAATTCAAACAAGAGAAAAGAGTAATTTAAATGGGAACTGTGCATCTAGAAGAAATTCCTTGATTACCTTATCATCGTTGAAGGCTTCATAACACTTGGCATTAGCATCAAACAAATAGCATTAACTCTTCCACAAGTGTCTGTTGATGTAGCGAACTAACTGCAACGGAAACGAGTTATGAACAAAGTTTTGAAAAGATCCTAGTTCTACATAACAAAAGCTGTTTTGATAACTTGTAATGTTAATGGATATTTTTATATGCAAAAGAAGGTTTTGTTCTCACCATATCGTTGGCTCGTTATCGTCAATCTCGTCATCGACTTCTTCCTCACAGAACCCCCCTTGTTCCACCCTGTACTTCAACAGCTCGGCTAGACCTACAGTAGATCAATACCACTGGTTATCATTCATTAGAGAGTCAATCAAGTGATGTATTAAAAAAGATGCCACTAAAACCAGAAGTAAGCTGAACAAACACGTGTTGAATGGTAGACCATGAAATATAGCAACCTTGATGTCACCTTTAGGTGAGGTACTTCCAAATATACATCTTCCTATCCCCAAGAACAACAGGTGTTTGATTTGACTAAGTAGCTACCTATAAACGGTTTGAATTCTGGATTTCGCTTAATAACGTATGGGCGATTTTGATTTAGTGGTCTTCACTTACCATGAGCAATGTGTTGTTTCCCCTTCTTGGCTACTTCCGGTTCGAGAACGTCGAGAGAGTGAAGGTAATGTAGACCGTAACAGCTGGGGACCATTTCCTTCAGCAGAGTCCCTGCGCCATCAGAGTCCGATGGAAGTTTCGTACTCAACACGAAACCCAACAGATCACCTATAGAGTGCACTTTCTTTACACAAGGACTAAATTAGACAGACGAACAAAGCATTTACAGGTACTTTATCGCTAGAAAGGGCTGAAGAAAGGTTTGAATTTGTTTGCGAGACTTACAGGTAAATAGTCACAGGGTGTATGATATTGAAGATAAAATCAAAATATTGACAGCAACTTGATCACGAAGCAATGTGGTGCTGAGCACAAAGCCGAGCAGGAAAGCTCGAATCATATTGAAGAACAGGTTGATTGGAATCGTATCATGCAAGGGTTTAAGGAAATAAAATCAAAGTAATAATATCCAATTCATCTTATTGCAAACTACTGTCCTGAACTGGTTACTATTCTATGCAGCATTTCAATACTGTGCACAATTGCCCTAATGATATTTTCACTACCTGTATGAACAAGATGGCCATCAAAGTGTATTAATATTTCACATCACTCCTTGTCCTGAGTGATTAAACTCTCCCTTAATTAGTTCCTAATGTAAAGCGACTAAGGGACTGTACCACTGGCTGTGATCTGGATCTGCTCCGAGTGCGGCACTGTGTTCTTAGGGAATGTCAGTTTCACTGTCGTCGTTTGCACGTTCCTCTGGACATCTTCTGTAATCATGAAAACAACACAAGTGTTGGAGGGGTGCCAAATATTTAAATAAGTAGATGTTTACAGAATTATGATTATTTGAACCAAATGCGCGACCTTTTTACCTCTATGAAGTCTCTCACCCTATTGTTGATGTTCACTCGACTCCTAAATCAACAAAAATTTAATGTATCGGTGACGACCGATTATTCACTGATATATTACAAGTAGCTTTGTGCAAATTGAAGGTTGTTATCCAGGACGGCTGAAGCAGAATATTTCGAAATCAACGGCCCTTTCTCGGGATCTGATGATGTTGTCATGTTTAAATGTTTTTCATTGGCTAGTTATTTATTTGTTGCGATACAAGGGTAATAGGTATCTGTTCCAGAAGAATGAAATAACAAATACTTCTTCACAAGACATATGCTTATCAAATATTCAAAAACACGAGTCAATCCTTTACAAAATTTGTTTTTAACAATGTTGCAAACTAAATAGTGTTTCTTTTGACACTAGTATATTTTCGATTTTCACGAATTTTTTTTTCTCTGTAAGATGAATAATACCCTTTTAGCTATAGAATATAAGCGCATAACTCACGCCTGAGGATGTGATTGTTCCGGTCCTCCCCCCGAGGGTCCAGGTTGAAGTTGATGCTTTTCGTCTGCGGCTCACCCTCACTCTGGTACAAGCAAAAGTCTCTATTGACATTGCATTGAGACAATAACATAAAACATGTTTATTTCATTTGCGTTCATTTGCTGAACCCCTCTGACAGAACTGCTAAAACTTCACAAAAAAACGTGTGGCTGTAATATGATTAACGAGGCAATCAAATCAGCTAAATCAAGCACCAGCCTCAGGAATCCCTTTCAGACCCCTAACTAACGCTTTACAACGGTTCCTGCCCGTCTTCCATCCTCTCATCACGGTGATGGCACCAGACTCAAGAATCCCCTTCAGACCCCTAACTAACACTTTACAACGGTTTCTGCCCTTCTTCCCTCCTCTCATCACGGTGATGGCACCAGACTCAAGAATTCCCTTCAGACCCCTTACTAACGCTTTACAACGGTTTCTGCCCTTCTTCCCTCCTCTCATCACGGTGATGGCACCAGACTCAAGAATTCCCTTCAGACCCCTTACTAACGCTTTACAACGGTTTCTGCCGTTCTTCCCTCCTCTCATCACGGTGATGGCACCAGACTCAAGAATTCCCTTCAGACCCCTAACTAACGCTTTACAACGGTTTCTGCCCTTCTTCCCTCCTCTCATCACGGTGATGGCACCAGACTCAAGAATCCCCTTCAGACCCCTAACTAACGCTTTACAACCGTTTGTGCCTGTCGTCCCTCCTCTCATCACGGTGATGGCACCAGACTCAAGAATTCCCTTCAGACCCCTTACTAACGCTTTACAACGGTTTCTGCCCTTCTTCCCTCCTCTCATCACGGTGATGGCACCAGACTCAAGAATTCCCTTCAGACCCCTTACTAACGCTTTACAACGGTTTCTGCCGTTCTTCCCTCCTCTCATCACGGTGATGGCACCAGACTCAAGAATTCCCTTCAGACCCCTTACTAACGCTTTACAACGGTTTCTGCCCTTCTTCCCTCCTCTCATCACGGTGATGGCACCAGACTCAAGAATCCCCTTCAGACCCCTAACTAACGCTTTACAACCGTTTGTGCCTGTCGTCCCTCCTCTCATCACGGTGATGGCACCAGACTCAAGAATTCCCTTCAGACCCCTTACTAACGCTTTACAACGGTTTCTGCCCTTCTTCCCTCCTCTCATCACGGTGATGGCACCAGACTCAAGAATTCCCTTCAGACCCCTTACTAACGCTTTACAACGGTTTCTGCCCTTCTTCCCTCCTCTCATCAAGGTGATGGCACCAGATTCAAGAATTCCCTTCATACCCCTTACTAACGCTTTACATCCGTTTGTGCCTGTTGTCCCTCCTCTCATCACGGTGATGGCACCAGACTCAAGAATTCCCTTCAGACCCCTTACTAACGCTTTACAACGGTTTCTGCCCTTCTTCCCTCCTCTCATCACGGTGATGGCACCAGACTCAAGAATTCCCTTCAGACCCCTTACTAACGCTTTACAACGGTTTCTGCCCTTCTTCCCTCCTCTCATCACGGTGATGGCACCAGACTCAAGAATTCCCTTCAGACCCCTTACTAACGCTTTACAACGGTTTCTGCCCTTCTTCCCTCCTCTCATCACGGTGATGGCACCAGACTCAAGAATTCCCTTCAGACCCCTTACTAACGCTTTACAACGGTTTCTGCCGTTCTTCCCTCCTCTCATCACGGTGATGGCACCAGACTCAAGAATTCCCTTCAGACCCCTTACTAACGCTTTACAACGGTTTCTGCCCTTCTTCCCTCCTCTCATCACGGTGATGGCACCAGACTCAAGAATCCCCTTCAGACCCCTAACTAACGCTTTACAACCGTTTGTGCCTGTCGTCCCTCCTCTCATCACGGTGATGGCACCAGACTCAAGAATTCCCTTCAGACCCCTTACTAACGCTTTACAACGGTTTCTGCCCTTCTTCCCTCCTCTCATCACGGTGATGGCACCAGACTCAAGAATTCCCTTCAGACCCCTTACTAACGCTTTACAACGGTTTCTGCCCTTCTTCCCTCCTCTCATCACGGTGATGGCACCAGACTCAAGAATTCCCTTCAGACCCCTTACTAACGCTTTACAACGGTTTCTGCCCTTCTTCCCTCCTCTCATCACGGTGATGGCACCAGACTCAAGAATTCCCTTCAGACCCCTTACTAACGCTTTACAACGGTTTCTGCCGTTCTTCCCTCCTCTCATCACGGTGATGGCACCAGACTCAAGAATTCCCTTCAGACCCCTTACTAACGCTTTACAACGGTTTCTGCCCTTCTTCCCTCCTCTCATCACGGTGATGGCACCAGACTCAAGAATTCCCTTCAGACCCCTTACTAACGCTTTACAACGGTTTCTGCCCTTCTTCCCTCCTCTCATCACGGTGATGGCACCAGACTCAAGAATTCCCTTCAGACCCCTTACTAACGCTTTACAACGGTTTCTGCCCTTCTTCCCTCCTCTCATCACGGTGATGGCACCAGACTCAAGAATTCCCTTCAGACCCCTTACTAACGCTTTACAACCGTTTGTGCCTGTCGTCCCTCCTCTCATCACGGTGATGGCACCAGACTCAAGAATTCCCTTCAGACCCCTTACTAACGCTTTACAACGGTTTCTGCCCTTCTTCCCTCCTCTCATCACGGTGATGGCACCAGACTCAAGAATTCCCTTCAGACCCCTTACTAACGCTTTACAACGGTTTCTGCCCTTCTTCCCTCCTCTCATCAAGGTGATGGCACCAGACTCAAGAATTCCCTTCAGACCCCTTACTAACGCTTTACAACCGTTTGTGCCTGTCGTCCCTCCTCTCATCACGGTGATGGCACCAGACTCAAGAATTCCCTTCAGACCCCTTACTAACGCTTTACAACGGTTTCTGCCCTTCTTCCCTCCTCTCATCACGGTGATGGCACCAGACTCAAGAATTCCCTTCAGACCCCTTACTAACGCTTTACAACGGTTTCTGCCCTTCTTCCCTCCTCTCATCACGGTGATGGCACCAGACTCAAGAATTCCCTTCAGACCCCTTACTAACGCTTTACAACGGTTTCTGCCCTTCTTCCCTCCTCTCATCACGGTGATGGCACCAGACTCAAGAATTCCCTTCAGACCCCTTACTAACGCTTTACAACGGTTTCTGCCCTTCTTCCCTCCTCTCATCACGGTGATGGCACCAGACTCAAGAATTCCCTTCAGACCCCTTACTAACGCTTTACAACGGTTTCTGCCGTTCTTCCCTCCTCTCATCACGGTGATGGCACCAGACTCAAGAATTCCCTTCAGACCCCTTACTAACGCTTTACAACGGTTTCTGCCCTTCTTCCCTCCTCTCATCACGGTGATGGCACCAGACTCAAGAATCCCCTTCAGACCCCTAACTAACGCTTTACAACCGTTTGTGCCTGTCGTCCCTCCTCTCATCACGGTGATGGCACCAGACTCAAGAATTCCCTTCAGACCCCTTACTAACGCTTTACAACGGTTTCTGCCCTTCTTCCCTCCTCTCATCACGGTGATGGCACCAGACTCAAGAATTCCCTTCAGACCCCTTACTAACGCTTTACAACGGTTTCTGCCCTTCTTCCCTCCTCTCATCACGGTGATGGCACCAGACTCAAGAATTCCCTTCAGACCCCTTACTAACGCTTTACAACGGTTTCTGCCCTTCTTCCCTCCTCTCATCACGGTGATGGCACCAGACTCAAGAATTCCCTTCAGACCCCTTACTAACGCTTTACAACGGTTTCTGCCGTTCTTCCCTCCTCTCATCACGGTGATGGCACCAGACTCAAGAATTCCCTTCAGACCCCTTACTAACGCTTTACAACGGTTTCTGCCCTTCTTCCCTCCTCTCATCACGGTGATGGCACCAGACTCAAGAATTCCCTTCAGACCCCTTACTAACGCTTTACAACGGTTTCTGCCCTTCTTCCCTCCTCTCATCACGGTGATGGCACCAGACTCAAGAATTCCCTTCAGACCCCTTACTAACGCTTTACAATGGTTTCTGCCGTTCTTCCCTCCTCTCATCACGGTGATGGCACCAGACTCAAGAATTCCCTTCAGACCCCTTACTAACGCTTTACAACGGTTTCTGCCCTTCTTCCCTCCTCTCATCACGGTGATGGCACCAGACTCAAGAATTCCCTTCAGACCCCTTACTAACGCTTTACAACGGTTTCTGCCGTTCTTCCCTCCTCTCATCACGGTGATGGCACCAGACTCAAGAATTCCCTTCAGACCCCTTACTAACGCTTTACAACGGTTTCTGCCCTTCTTCCCTCCTCTCATCACGGTGATGGCACCAGACTCAAGAATTCCCTTCAGACCCCTTACTAACGCTTTACAACCGTTTGTGCCTGTCGTCCCTCCTCTCATCACGGTGATGGCACCAGACTCAAGAATTCCCTTCAGACCCCTTACTAACGCTTTACAACGGTTTCTGCCCTTCTTCCCTCCTCTCATCACGGTGATGGCACCAGACTCAAGAATTCCCTTCAGACCCCTTACTAACGCTTTACAACGGTTTCTGCCCTTCTTCCCTCCTCTCATCAAGGTGATGGCACCAGACTCAAGAATTCCCTTCAGACCCCTTACTAACGCTTTACAACCGTTTGTGCCTGTCGTCCCTCCTCTCATCACGGTGATGGCACCAGACTCAAGAATTCCCTTCAGACCCCTTACTAACGCTTTACAACGGTTTCTGCCCTTCTTCCCTCCTCTCATCACGGTGATGGCACCAGACTCAAGAATTCCCTTCAGACCCCTTACTAACGCTTTACAACGGTTTCTGCCCTTCTTCCCTCCTCTCATCACGGTGATGGCACCAGACTCAAAAATCCCCTTCCGACCCCTAACTAACGCTTTACAACCGTTTGTGCCTGTCGTCCCTCCTCTCATCACGGTGATGGCACCAGACTCAAGAATTCCCTTCAGACCCCTTACTAACGCTTTACAACGGTTTCTGCCCTTCTTCCCTCCTCTCATCACGGTGATGGCACCAGACTCAATAATTCCCTTCAGACCCCTTACTAACGCTTTACAACGGTTTCTGCCCTTCTTCCCTCCTCTCATCACGGTGATGGCACCAGACTCAAGAATTCCCTTCAGACCCCTTACTAACGCTTTACAACCGTTTGTGCCTGTCGTCCCTCCTCTCATCACGGTGATGGCACAAGACTCAAGAATTCCCTTCAGACCCCTTACTAACTCTTTACAACGGTTTCTGCCCTTCTTCCCTCCTCTCATCACGGTGATGGCACCAGGCTCAAGAATTCCCTTCAGACCCCTTACTAACGCTTTACAACGGTTTCTGCCCTTCTTCCCTCCTCTCATCACGGTGATGGCACCAGACTCAAGCATTCCCTTCAGACCCCTTACTAACGCTTTACAACCGTTTGTGCCTGTCGTCCCTCCTCTCATCACGGTGATGGCACCAGACTCAAGAATTCCCTTCAGACCCCTTACTAACGCTTTAAAACGGTTTCTGCCCTTCTTCCCTCCTCTCATCACGGTGATGGCACCAGACTCAAGAATCCCCTTCAGACCCCTAACTAACGCTTTACAACCGTTTGTGCCTGTCGTCCCTCCTCTCATCACGGTGATGGCACCAGACTCAAGAATTCCCTTCAGACCCCTTACTAACGCTTTACAACGGTTTCTGCCCTTCTTCCCTCCTCTCATCACGGTGATGGCACCAGACTCAAGAATTCCCTTCAGACCCCTTACTAACGCTTTACAACGGTTTCTGCCCTTCTTCCCTCCTCTCATCACGGTGATGGCACCAGACTCAAGAATTCCCTTCAGACCACTAACTAACGCTTGACAACGGTTTTTGCTCCATGTCCCTGCTCTCATCACGGTGATGGCACCAGACTCAAGAATCCCCTTCAGACCCCTAACTTACACTTTAAAACGGTTTGCGCCCGTCTTCCCTCCTCTCATCACGGTGATGGCACCAGACTCAAGAATCCCCTTCAGACCTCTTACTAACACTTTACAACGGTTTGCGCCCGTCTTCCCTCCTCTCATCACGGTGATGGCACCAGACTCAAGAATTCCCTACAGACCCCTTACTAACGCTTTACAACGGTTTCTGCCCGTCTTCCCTCCTCTCATCACGGTGATGGCACCAGACTCAAGAATCCCCTTCAGACCCCTAACTAACACTTTAAACGGTTTGCGCCCGTCTTCCCTCCTCATCACGGTGATGGCACCAGACTCAAGAATTCCCTTCAGACCACTAACTAA
Organism: Steromphala cineraria; assembly: GCA_916613615.1. Classification (NCBI taxonomy): domain Eukaryota; kingdom Metazoa; phylum Mollusca; class Gastropoda; order Trochida; family Trochidae; genus Steromphala; species Steromphala cineraria. The sequence goes on from OU744722.1 coordinate 4,724,930, forward strand.
CGCTTGACAACGGTTTCTGCTCCATGTCCCTGCTCTCATCACTGTGATGGCACCAGACTCAAGAATCCCCTTCAGACCCCTAACTTACACTTTACAACGGTTTGCGCCCGTCTTCCCTCCTCTCATCACGGTGATGGCACCAGACTCAAGAATCCCCTTCAGGCCCCTAACTAACACTTTACAACGGTTTGCGCCCGTCTTCCCTCCTCTCGTCACGGTGATGGCACCAGACTCAAGGATTCCCTTCAGACACCCACCACAACAAGGAGCCGTTTCTGCACGTCATCTCTCTCTCGCCCGCTCTCGGTGATGGCTGTAGCAGTGATGACGTATTCTCCGGGTCTCGTGGGCAGCACCTCCACCGTCCTCGTCACCTTCTGGCCTGCAGGCACTGTGAAGTTGTCAGTCTTCGTGTTCCCCTCACACCCCAGCACACACACTCCGTCGGCCGTCACGTTCAGGCGCACCTGTTGGTTCAAGGACATTTAATAATCTCTTATACACAAATCGATTGGACCTGTCGTTTTAATAACTAATATCAACTTAAATGTAAGTTATGTAGAGAATCCTAGAGAAGGTTATTGAAATATCCGGCTGACAAGTGTTAAAAGTCAAAATCGTCACATACATTTGTTAATTCCATAAAATGAACGAATGCTGGCATAAACTACATCCCTCGCTTTGCGCCTGGCACGCTGTGGCGAATGATTAACTTATAAATAATAAAACAGCGTCAACCATAGGGATGAATATCTCATATCTAATATGTTTACGATTTATCAATAAACTAACTCACTCTGTTATCAAACGCCATATAGTTTGACACAGTTATCATGGCTGTGACCTCTTCAAGCTTCACAGCTCTAAAAGGAATGTCAAGGTCAACAAAGAAGTCCTGAAACACCATTGTCTTCTTGACCTTTGACACGCAGATCCCACTGTCAGGGGACACGCCCACCGCGTACATGATCCACGTGGTGATTGTGTCTGGGTAGGTCACGTCGAGGGTCGACTCACCGGCCGCGCTGAAACACGTCAATTTTCCACCATATATGTTGCTCTCAGACACTTTCAGATTTATTTTCGTTGTACTTAACCAGTTTGTTATTATGGAAAAGTCATTCTAATTCTTACATACATGTAGGTCTTGATGTCAATATGTTAACAAAATGCAAAGTTTGAAACAGAATTTAAAAAAAAGATAAATGACCATTACGTCATGGGTGTCCATACAGACCAGCTCGACCAAGAGAGAATCACCACAAGAGAGTAGTGATGGTACCAACTCACTCCAGAGTTCTCTCCTCGAACAGCCAAGACTCAGGAAAGTAGGATCGTAGTAGCGGGTTGTCTCCCCCTGTCCTTGATTGGTCCGATTGATTGGGGCGGGGGTCCGATTGATTGACGCTGTGGACTTCGTATCAAATAAATAACGAGCTGGTTAATATAAATATGATAATGTTTCACATGGTTGTCACGAGCATGGTAAGTCAATATAATAATGTTTCACATGGTTGTCACGAGCATGGTAAGTCAATATGATAATGTTTCACATGGTTGTCACGAGCATGATAAGTCAATATGATAATGTTTCACATGGTTGTCACGAGCATGGTAAGTCAATATGATAATGTTTCACATGGTTGTCATGAGCATTGTAAGTCAATATGATAATGTTTCACATGGTTGTCGCGAGCATGGTAAGTCAATATAATAATGTTTCACATGGTTGTCACGAGCATGGTAAGTCAATATGATAATGTTTCACATGGTTGTCACGAGCATGATAAGTCAATATGATAATGTTTCACATGGTTGTCGCGAGCATGGTAAGTCAATATGATAATGTTTCACATGGTTGTCATGAGCATTGTAAGTCAATATGATAATGTTTCACATGGTTGTCGCGAGCATGGTAAGTCAATATAATAATGTTACACATGGTTGTCACGAGCATGGTAAGTCAAAATGATAATGTTTCACATGGTTGTCACGAGCATGGTAAGTCAATATAATAATGTTTCACATGGTTGTCACGAGCATGGTAAGTCAATATGATAATGTTTTAAATGGTTTTCATGAGCAAGGTAGTCAATAGGAATATTGTTTCAAATGGTTGTCGTGAGCAAGGTTAGTCATTATGAAAAAGTTTCACATGGTCCATTGGAAATAATAGGAATACTGAAATAGCACAAAGCATTTCAAAATGCGTACACACCATTAAGCACTCGCAAGTTGCGTGTGGTATCACATAGTAAATAAATGATAAACTATATATGTAGAAAGTTTAATTTCGAAAAAAAGGATCTACAAAAAAATAGGAAAACAATTGGTTTACTTTTATTCCACATCCATGTCACAATAGCTAAAACAGACTCTGTCAACAGCATGCTTCTGTCTGCTCCAACACAATACCTACTGTACAGTCTCGCCCATCTCTAGTTCTCTTGCTGTGACATAGTTTAACATTCACTCCTTGTTTTATATAAATCTTTCATTTCAAAGTGTTTACAGTTCATACCTTGCTGTCAACTACATTATGTTTACTTCACTGTTTTCATCGTATCAACGCATCAACTTTGCTTGTACCATCAAGAACCATCTAAACTCAGTAATAAACCATCATCGCTGTTCTTCCTCAATATAAATATCTGTCTCTTCTCTAGACATCCTTCCAAAAAAAGATGTATGCACAGTCATGCCCTTGCACACATCAAATGCGCATTGAGAGGCGCCTTCTTAGATACACTTGTGCTATGTTCCCTACTATTCATCTGAAACTACCTCATCGAACTATAGGAACGAATATTTATTATATTATCAGCAATAGAAACTTGGGTTTATCAGTGAAATAAAATACAGGCTACAGTGACGATATCTTATATTTTCACTCTAAAAGGTGACTTATGTCGTCACTGGTCAGATGCCGAAACTATTTTCAGCTCTTTGAACAAATTGGGTCAACTTTGCAGTTTTAAAGTAATTTTAATTACATGTTTTAGTAAAAATCATGTGATGAATAGAATACCTCATGTAATGATCCAAATGCCAGGTTTATTTCATCTTGTGACATGGGTAACGTTGACTCGTGAAATGTTCCAAATGCCAGGTTTATTTAATCTTGTGACATGGGTAACGTTGACTCGTGAAATGACTCACCGCTCGTGAAGTATCAACTTTATCCATGACACTCGATGAAATAAACCTGGTATTTGGAAAACTACATGCGGTATCCTCTACATATAGTTTCCAACAATAAAAGTGCTGAAGTGCAGTATAAAGAATCCCACCTTCTCCAGCCCCAGCCATGTCCGCCTCGGTGAGGAGGGTGAAGCCAGCGCTCTGAAGGTAAGGTCAAAACCGTCAATTGTTGTCAAATATAGCTATTCATTACTGTACTGATAGTGTTTGACGGGAATAATATGCAAGTAAGTTAAGGTAGTGAAGTGAGAAAATGGCATTGTGTTGAAACAACAACGTTCAGTGAAATAAAAATACTGTTTTGATTTAGTAAAAGAAATCAGTGATATATAAATCGACTTCATGAAAATAATGCATGCAGATATAACACATGGAGTTTTAGAAAAATTTCAATAACATTTTATTTCAAAGGTCAGAAAGTCCTAGGAAAATGAAACTTCATTTAATTACCATTGTAACGTTTGATTGAGTCACTATGGTTGTAGGGTATAAGTAAAAGATATACCCACACTTTCCAAGGTGCATCGCTCAATACACCTCATGTTTGAATTTTGGATCTCCGAGATGTAGTGTAGCGTAGCCGAGGAATCACGATTAAAACAGTGAGTGATGCACCGAGTGAAAAGTGGGTATATCTGACTTATACTCCAATCCGGTCGAGTTATTTTGATGCAAAAGGGTCTTCAATCCTTCTCCTTGTATGTACGCTACCTAACTAGATCAATAGAATATTAACAGTACTCTTATGATTGCGGTTTTAAAAATCTTAAACTAACTTCATTACATTAAAATTGATACAAACTAGTTCCTTTACATAGGAGTATATAAAAAAAACCAATATATACATAACACAACAGAAACTAACTTTGCTTGAATTAATCCTGAGTAGCTCAGTCGACAGAGTCGTGGCTCAGCAACATTTAGCTCCCGGGTTCGATTTCCACCATCATTGTTTATGATTCTCAACAATTTACAATTTTAAAATTATTTTTTACAAGTCCGTTCATTTGCCAAAGTTGAGGATCACTTCCCCTGAATAAGTGTATATTTACAATACAAAGTAGGTGTATTAGAAAAGTAGAGGTGTATCGGTCAAAACACCTACAGCTAGAACTAAAAGGAAGAGGTGTATCGGTCAGTACATCGACGTTTAGAACAAAGGAAACCATAGCAACGAGACCGGAAGTGAGGTAATTGATAGATCAGCCGTTTGAATCCCTATGGTGGAAGAGTATAATGATAGAGATCTGTCGATTGAATCACTAAGGTTGTAGGGTATAATGATATACTATAATGATAGAGATGTGCCGATGTGAAGTGAATCTGACGCACCTTGAATATCTCTACAGCAGTTTCCCCGTCCCCGGAACCGAGTCCCATGTCGTGGCTAAGCAGGTCGTCAAACATCTGGAACACGGGTTTATTATAGTCGATGTTATCCAAAGTTTCTTTAGTAATTATGATGATATATGAATTACTATCCTGGATATTTGAAATAGTAGCCAACCTTTCTCCTCGTGAGAGATTTCTCGTATTTGAGAGCGTACACGCCCTTGTCCACTGCCAGCAGCCCGACCCTCATGTGTGGTCCCCCGTGAACTCTGATCTGACCCCTGTCCTTGGGCTGGTGGATCTCGTCCCCTCCTTGCACGTCCAGCTGCAAACGTAGAGGATGTTTTTCCTTTTGAGTTGAATACAATGTATATCTGATCGAAGAAAGTTATTTTTTAACGAGTAGCACAAGGTTCCAATTCATGATATGAAACATATATAGTATTCACTGAAAAATATCAAATGTTCTATTTATCGTTTTCTCACACGTCGTAAGTACGGTAATATTAATTTTGAAGTAGCTGGAAAGTCTTGCTTTCACGACATTGACGTCAGATGTTTCTTAACGTGATAACACAGATATTTGTGGGTTATCTCGCTGGATAGAATCGCATCGTTATTTCAGTGAAGATACGGATTACTTTTGTCACTACAAAATGGCACATTTCACCAAAGTAAATTTAATATATCTCATTTATATCGTTTATCAGACACTGACTGGGAATAGTTGTTCCTGCTTTTTCCAAATTGAAATACATGTTTTCGACTCAATTTTCAGGTCTTGCAGATTACTGGTCCATAAACCTGTAATAAAGTATAGCAACACCAACATTTTCCTTATTTCTGCCAATATTCTGAGACCCATATGAAACAGGAATATTGATAATATATCAAGAACACTGACAAGACATCTCATAACCAAAGGGAAGCAACGGCAACAGACGGCTCATTTAATTGATAATGGGGGTTGGGGGGGGGGGGGGGTGTGGTTTCATTCTATACAGTAACTTCCTCATGTTTTGTGGGTTGTTTTGGTTGAGCAATCAGTCAATGAAAAACTGGTTAGAAGTTTCTTTTGCAATGGTGCATAGTATCTACATAATGCATTAATTTTATTTTCTATAGATTTAATTGCTAGAACCAATAGCTGTCCCCGTTTAAGAGATGCAATATTGAAGAGCTTAATTTCGTGACAATCAAAGAATTCTCTTTCGCCCTCAATAAAGCTAAATTATATAAATTACCGACAACTCTTCCCGACACACTTTCCTCATTTGGACCACCGTGGAGTCTGCGACCACCTGGTCCCCCACCATGTAGAAGACAACGATCCGGGCCTGGGGAACCATGTCGGCCAGATAGCGACTAGGGATCGTTCTGACGTCAACACCGTCGGTACCCGACACGTCACTCTGGCTGTAAACCACGTGACCACGTGACGTCACCTGCGGGGAGCAACAACAATTATTTGACTTGTAAGATCTATCCCTTAGTGAGTAGCAGGTTTAAGAATAGAAAGTTCTGGACATTTATGGATACAATGTACATACGTTCTAAATCTTTTTAAGATAACGTTACAACAATAAACGTGCTAAGATTATTTTCAAAAATAAAGTTGCGATTAAATACACATATATAGTATTTGTTTACAACGATATCATTTTCTGTCATGCGGTAATTCAATAGTAGAAATGTACATTTTTAACTGAACAAAGCTAGTAAGGATTCTGTTGGGGTAATTGTGAGAAGAAGAGGTTCACCCACCAAGATGAAGTAGGATCCCGGGGGGGTTGTGTATCTGATGGAGATCTCCAGGCTCTCAGTGATCTGAAACAAACGTATGTTATAAAGTAAACGTAAATTATCATATCACAGCTACAAGACCTGCAGTCAGTGAAACATATGCCCATCGGTACATTCGCTTAGAAATCATGAATCCTGCATAGATATATAAGGCGAAGTTAAAGTATTGCTTCCTTCCACATAACACAACAAGAAAATGTATTTGAGAAAGATATAGAAGCTCTACAGAAATGAGAAATCTTTACAAATAACGTTTCCACTAACGGGGAACATACAAAAACCTTCCAAATGGTTGTGTTGAGTAGTGGGACTGTCCAAATGGTTGTGTTGAGTAGTGAGACTGTCCAAATGGTTGTGTTGAGTACTGATACTGTCCAAATGGTTGTGTTGAGTAGTGAGACTGTCTAAATGGTTGTGTTGAGTAGTGAGACTGTCCAAATGGTTGTGTTGAGTAGTGAGACTGTCCAAATGGATGTGTTGAGTAGTGAGACTGTCCAAATGGTTGTGTTGAGTAGTGAGACTGTCCAAATGGTTGTGTTGAGTAGTGAGACTGTCCAAATGGTTCTGTTGAGTAGTGAGACTGTCCAAATGGTTGTGTTGAGTAGTGAGACTGTCCAAATTGTTGTGTTGAGTACTGAGACTGTCCAAATTGTTGTGTTGAGTAGTGAGACTGTCCAAATGGTTGTGTTGAGTAGTGAGACTGTCCAAATGGTTGTGTTGAGTAGTGAGACTGTCCAAATGGTTGTGTTGAGTAGTGAGACTGTCCAAATGGTTGTGTTGAGTAGTGAGACTGTCCAAGTTGTTGTGATGAGTAGTGAGACTGTCCAAATGGTTGTGTTGAGCAGTGAAACTGTTCAAATGGTTGTGTTGAATATTGAGACTGTCCAAACGGTTGTGTTGAGTAGTGAGACTGTCCAAATGGTTGTGTTGAGTAGTGAGACTGTCCAAATGGTTGTGTTGAGTAGTGAGACTGTCCAAATGGTTGTGTTGAGTAGTGAGACTGTCCAAATGGTTGTGTTGAGTAGTGAGACTGTCCAAATGGTTGTGTTGAGAAGTGAGACTGTCCAAATGGTTGTGTTGAGTAGTGAGACTGTCCAAATTGTTGTGTTGAGTAGTGAGACTGTCCAAATGGTTGCGTTGAGTAGTGAGACTGTCCAAATGGTTGTGTTGAATATTGAGACTGTCCAAATGGTTGTGTTAAGTACTGAGACTGTCCAAATGGTTGTGTTGAGTAGTGAGACTGTCCAAATGGTTGTGTTGAGCAGTGAGACTGTCCAAATGGTTGTGTTGAGTAGTGAAACTGTCCAAATGGTTGTGTTGAGTAGTGAGACTGTCCAAATTGTTGTGTTGAGTAGTGAGACTGTCTAAATGGTTGTGTTGAATATTGAGACTGTCCAAATGGTTGTGTTGAGTAGCGAAACATTCCAAATGGTTGTGTTGAGTAGTGAGACTGTCTAAATTGTTGTGTTGAGTAGTGAGACTGTCCAAATGGTTGTGTTGAGTAGTGAGACTGTCCAAATGGTTGTGTAAAGTAGTGGGACTGTCCAAATGGTTGTGTTGAGTAGTGAGACTGTCCAAATGGTTGTGTAAAGTAGTGGGACTGTCCAAATGGTTGTGTAAAGTAGTGAGACTGTCCAAATGGTTGTGTTGAGTAGTGAGACTGTCCAAATTGTTGTGTTGAGTAGTGAGACTGTCTAAATGGTTGTGTTGAATATTGAGACTGTCCAAATGGTTGTGTTGAGTAGTGAGACTGTTCAAATGGTTGTGTTGAATATTGAGACTGTCCAAATGGTTGGGTTGAGTAGTGAGACTGTCCAAATGGTTGTGTTGAGTAGTGAGACTGTCTAAATTGTTGTGTTGAATAGTGAGACCGTCCAAATGGTTGTGTTGAGTAGTGAGACTGTCTAAATTGTTGTGTTGAGTAGTGAGACTGTCCAAATGCTTGTGTTGAGTAGTGAGACTGTCTAAATTGTTGTGTTGAGTAGTGAGACTGTCCAAATGGTTGTGTTGAGTAGTGAGACTGTCTAAATTGTTGTGTTGAGTAGTGAGACTGTCCAAATGGTTGTGTTGAGTAGTGAGACTGTCCAAATGGTTCTGTTGAGTAGTGAGACTGTCCAAATGGTTGTGTTGAGTAGTGAGACTGTCCAAATTGTTGTGTTTAGTAGTGAGACTGTCCTAATGGTTGTGTTGAGTAGTGAGACTGTCCAAATTGTTGTGTTGAGTAGTGAGACTGTCCAAATGGTTGTGTTGAGTACTGAGACTGTCCAAATGGTTGTGTTGAGTAGTGAGACTGTCCAAATTGTTGTGTTTACTAGTGAGACTGTCCAAATGGTTGTGTTGAGTAGTGAGACTGTCCAAATTGTTGTGTTGAGTAGTGAGACTGTCTAATTGGTTGTGTTGAATATTGAGACTGTCCAAATGGTTGTGTTGTGTAGTGAGACTGTCCAAATGGTTGTGTTGAGTAGTGAGACTGTCCAAATGGTTGTGTTGAGTAGTGAGACTGTCCAAATGGTTGTGTTGAATATTGAGACTGTCCAAATGGTTGTGTTGAGCAGTGAGACTGTCCAAATGGTTGTGTTGAATATTGAGACTGTCCAAATGGTTGTGTTGAGTAGTGAGACTGTCCAAATGGTTGTGTTGAGTAGTGAGACTGTCCAAATGGTTGTGTTGAGTAGTGAGACTGTCCAAATGGTTGTGTTGAATATTGAGACTGTCCAAATGGTTGTGTTGAGTACTGAGACTGTCCAAATGGTTGTGTTGAGTAGTGAGACTGTCCAAATGGTTGTGTTGAGCAGTGAGACTGTCCAAATGGTTGTGTTGAGTAGTGAGACTGTCTAAATTGTTGTGTTGAGTAGTAAGACTGTCCAAATGGTTGTGTTGAGTAGTGAGACTGTCCAAATGGTTGTGTAAAGTAGTGGGACTGTCCAAATGGTTGTGTTGAGTAGTGAGACTGTCCAAATGGTTGTGTAAAGTAGTGGGACTGTCCAAATGGTTGTGTAAAGTAGTGAGACTGTCCAAATGGTTGTGTTGAGTAGTGAGACTGTCCAAATTGTTGTGTTGAGTAGTGAGACTGTCCAAATGGTTGTGTTGAGTACTGAGACTGTCCAAATGGTTGTGTTGAGTAATGAGACTGTCCAAATGGTTGTGTTGAGTAGTGAGACTGTCCAAATGGTTGTATTGAGTAGTGAGACTGTCCAAATGGTTGTGTTGAGAAGTGAGACTGTCCAAATGGTTGTGTTGAGTAGTGAGACTGTCCAAATGGTTGTGTTGAGTAGTGAGACTGTCTAAATGGTTGTGCTGAATATTGAGACTGTCCAAATGGTTGTGTTGAGCAGTGAGACTCTTCAAATGGTTGTGTTGAGAAGTGAGACTGTCCAAATGGTTGTGTTGAGTAGTGAGACTGTCCAAATGGTTGTGTTGAGTAGTGAGACTGTCTAAATGGTTGTGTTGAGAAGTGAGACTGTCCAAATGGTTGTGTTGAGTAGTGAGACTGTCCAAATGGTTGTGTTGAGAAGTGAGACTGTCCAAATGGTTGTGTTGAGTAGTGAGACTGTCTAAATTGTTGTGTTGAATATTTAGACCGTCCAAATGGTTGTGTTGAGTAGTGAGACTGTCTAAATTGTTGTGTTGAGTAGTGAGACTGCCCAAATGGTTGTGTTGAGTAGTGAGACTGTCTAAATTGTTGTGTTGAGTAGTGAGACTGTCCAAATGGTTGTGTTGAGTAGCGAAACATTCCAAATGGTTGTGTTGAGTAGTGAGACTGTCCAAATGGTTGTGTTGAGTAGTGAGACTGTTCAAATGGTTGTGTTGAGTAGTGAGACTGTCCAAATGGTTGTGTTGAGTAGTGAGACTGTCCAAATGGTTGTGTAAAGTAGTGGGACTGTCCAAATGGTTGTGTTGAGAAGTGAGACTATCCAAATGGTTGTGTTGAGTAGTGAGACTGTCCAAATGGTTGTGTTGAGTAGTGAGACTGTCCAAATGGTTGTGTTGAGTAGTGAGACTGTCCAAATGGTTGTGTTGAATATTGAGACTGTCTAAATGGTTGTGTTGAGTAGTGAGACTGTCCAAATGGTTGTGTTGAGTAGTGAGACTGTCTAAATGGTTGTGTTGAGCAGTGAGACTGTCCAAATGGTTGTGTTGAGTAGTGAGACTGTCCAAATTGTTGTGTTAAGGACTGAGACTGTCCAAATTGTTGTGTTGAGTAGTGAGACTGTCCAAACGGTTCTGTTGAGTAGTGAGACTGTCCAAATGGTTGTGTTGAATATTGAGACTGTCCAAATGGTTGTGTTGAGAAGTAAGACTGTCCAAATGATTAAATTGAGTAGTGAGACTGTCCAAATGGTCACAAGTCTCTAATGCTAAGTCAAGAAACATCTAGCAATGTGAGTAAACGATGAACTACACTGTAACGGATGTGTTCGTGTCAGATGGAATGGAGCGTGTATCTCTGGCACTACTCACGTGGTTGTTCTGTGGACTGTCCACCTTGATACTGTGACCAGGGACTCCATCAACCCTCCCTATAGCATGGGAAGTCCATCGGTTGCTCAGCTCTCTTGCTCTGTACTTTGAGAGTTTGAAATTATGTTTTAGAATTCAATAACAAAGAGGACAAAATCTGATTCTCTTATTGATATCAAATATTTCATCACATCTTGATAGAAGTACCGAAAGTTTGATGATATTCTTACCTTCGTCAACACGTGATGATGTTTTGATATCAGAAAGCACAAGAATGAGATTCTATTAACGTAATATTGCATAAGGTTCCAAAAAGAAAAATGAATATCATTTAACAGTACATTTCACTTCTGATTATAAATATATTATTGATAGCATTCAGCTGCTGCGTTGTAATGGATAGGATGTACATGAACAATCATCAAAACGATGTTTCATGTAAAAAACATATTAAATGATAAAATATATCTTATATGGCAAATGATGAGAAGGAACAATTTTAAAGAATATCATGTCATTGTGATATCGTTAACAATTTGCTTTTTACATACCTTTCAGAAACCAAACCCAATGCAGTATCAATGCAGAACATGTAGTCAATATTCTAAATTACACAACATACATAAAGATGTTTTTGTACAATATTAAGATACTACAAGGAATATTTTAACAAATATCTCAGAATCTTGTTAGTTTTAACATATCAATATGTATCAGACAGAACCTTGCTGCGCACACCTTAATGGTCAGAGTATTCCTGTTGGCAGGCACGGGAAACTGCCTGACAATTCGACCTTTGCTGTCAGAGGTCAAGGTCACGGTCCGGGGCTGCTCAACTGGGACGTAGGTCTGTATCTGGACGTTCGTGGCGGGAGATCCGTCAGGTCTTACTGCTTCCAGCTGCAAGGTGTGGCTTAATGATAATAATTACCATGATGTGGATATATCATTATTAAACCACACTGAACAAAGCTTCTACTGTAGATGATTTATTGCGTATGATGTTATAATTACTTACAAACCCCAACACAACTTACGTTTAAAATATCAGTGAGTATATGAGCACCTATATAATGAAAAAGATGTAAGCATAAGTACAGGTCTACATGTCCAACAGTTGATAACCATTTCCCTTGATAGGACAGCAAGTGTTTACTTAATGGCTGTGTTTCAAGTACCTCAAACCGATATGACAGCCCAGGCTGGAAATAGTTCCTACAGTTGATGACACGAAGCTCGAACGGATGTACCGCAAACGTTGTCACTTTCAACTCCTTCCGCAAGACGTTGCCGGTGTTGTGCTCGGTGACGTTGATGTCGACGTACAGATCAACTGGGTTCTGGTTGTCCCCTATCAGTTGGTTGTCTCTGATCTCGGCTACACTGTACACGATACTGGCCGACCCTACACTGTCCAGCTGCACAGACGCATTCAGTCAGGATTAAAAGATGTTACATTAACGACAAACACTGTGTTTACTCTTCATCAAAGTTAAGGATCTCCTTTCACAAGCTCTGAGGTTATCGTATGTCCGTGAGGTAGCTTTAATGCAAGGGTAAAGAATGAGAATTAAGTCCAGGTTGCTTTGTGAAGGGAGGCCCAGATCTTCAGAATCAGGAAATAATACTGTTAACTCTGAATGCATTAAATGGTCAGATAATGCTATTCAGGATAATTATTCAATATTGCATTAGCATATTTGCATTTAACATTGGGATAACTCCAAATCAAAATCATATACTCAGCTTTAAACTCAAAGATCCTATATGTTGTCAAAAAAAAGGAAAGAATTAGAACAACAACAAAAATATTGCTTTCAAAAGTCCAAGAAAAGCCGAAAAAGTAAGACTCAAATCAATCAAATCCCAACAAATTATTATACCTCAAACCGATGTCAAACACAGTGAAAACTGTTTCAACCCAAAGTAAAAGAGATTGTAATTGAATTCGAGGACAAAACGGGGTGCTCTTTCACTCATAAATTAAAATTCTGTTTCAATCCAAGGTCAAACGCAGAGTAATATTTTAACCTTGAGTTACAAAGGGGTACCAGGAGTTAAAAACATGAGATATTACAAATGATTATGCCGTTTCTACTCTTAGAAAAACAAAGAAGTCATTTTAACCAAAAGTAGAAACTAGAGGATGCTAGTTCAAACAAAAGGACAAACTTGAGGATGCTAGTTCAACCAAGAATACAAACCAGACGATTATAGTTCAACCAAAGATACAAACAAGAGGATTCTAGTTCAACCAAGAGTACACAACATAGGATGCTAATTCATCCAAGAATACACAATAGAAGATGCTTGATAAACAAAGAGTACAAACTTGAGGATGCTTATTCAACCAAGAATACACAACAGAGGATGCTAGTTCAACCAAGAGTACACAACAGGGGAAACTAGCTCAACCAAGAATACACAATAGAAGATGCTTGATCAACAAAGAGTATAAACTTGAGGATGCTTATTCAACCAAGAATACACAATAGAAGATGCTTGATCAACAAAGAGTACAAACTTGAGGATGCTAGTTCAACCAAGAGTACACAATAGAAGATGCTTGATCAACAAAGAGTACAAACTTGAGGATGCTTATTCAACCAAGAATACACAATAGAAGATGCTTGATCAACAAAGAGTACACACTTGAGGATGCTAGTTCAACCAAGAGTACAAACCTGAGGATGCTTATTCAACCAAGAGTACACAACAGAGGATGCTTATTCAACCAAGAGTACACAACAGAAGATGCTAGTTCAACCAAGAGTACAAACTTGAGGATGCTAGTTCAACCAAGAGTACACAACAGGGGAAACTAGTTCAACAAAGAATACACAAAAGAAGATGCTTGATCAACCAGGAGTATACAACAGAAGATGCTAGTTCAACCAAGAGTACAAACCTGAGGATGCTAGTTCAACCAAGAGTACACAACAGAAGATGCTAGTTCAACCAAGAGTACACAACAGGGAAAACTAGTTCAACCAAGAATACACAATAGAAGATGCTTGATAAACAAAGAGTACAAACTTCAGGATGCTAGTTCAACCAAGAGTACACAACAGAGGATGCTTATTCAACCAAGAATACACAACAGAGGATGCTAGTTCAACCAAGAGTACACAACAGAGGATGCTTATTCAATCAAGAGTACACAACAGAGGATGCTAGTTCAACCAACAGTACACAACAGGGGAAACTAGTTCAACAAAGAATACACAATAGAAGATGCTTGATCAACCAAGAGTACACAACAAAGGATGCTAGTTCAACCAGGAGTACACAACAGAAGATGCTAGTTCAACCAAGGGTACACAATAAAGGATGCTAGTTCAACCAAGAATACACAGCAGAGGATGCTAGTTCTACCAAGAATACACAACAGAGGATGCTAGTTCAACCAGAAGTACACAACAGAAGTTACTAGTTCAACGAAGAGTACACAACAGAGGATGCTAGTTCAACCAAGAGTACACAATATAGGATGCTAGTTCAACCAAGAGTACACAACAGAGGATGCTAGTTCAACCAAGAGTACACAACAGAGGATGCTAGTTAAACCAAGAGTACATAACAGAAGATGCTAGTTCAACCAAGAGTATACAATATAGGATGCTAGTTCAACCAAGAGTACACAATATAGGATGCTAGTTCAACAAAGAGTACACAATATAGGATGCTAGTTCAACCAAGAGTACACAACAGAGGATGCTAGTTCAACCAAGAGTACACAACAGAAGATGCTAGTTCAACCAAGAGTATACAATATAGGATGCTAGTTCAACCAAGAGTACACAATATAGGATGCTAGTTAAACCAAGAGTACATAACAGAAGATGCTAGTTCAACCAAGAGTATACAATATAGGATGCTAGTTCAACCAAGAGTACACAATATAGGATGCTAGTTCAACCAAGAGTACACAATATAGGATGCTAGTTCAACCAAGAGTACACAACAGAGGATGCTAGTTAAACCAAGAGTACACAACAGAAGATGCTAGTTCAACCAAGAATACACAATATAGGATGCTAGTTCAACCAAGAATACACAGCAGAGGATGCTAGTTCAACCAAGAATACAAACTAGAGGAAAAGATAAGATAAGATAAGATAATCTTTATTGTCCCAAAAGGGAAATTTGTTTTGTATAATTACAAAATCTAGCATCCAACCAAGAGTACACAATATAGGATGCTAGTTCAACCAAGAGTACACAATATAGGATGCTAGTTCAACCAAGAGTACACAACAGAGGATGCTAGTTCAACCAAGAGTACACAACAGAGGATGCTAGTTCAACCAATAGTACACAATATAGGATGCTAGTTCAACCAAGAGTACACAATATAGGATGCTAGTTCCACCGACCTGATACTGCTGGTGTTCCAATATGTTGTGGTTCCTCTCGGCAATCTTCGCCATGAGTGTTACGGAGACCCGGCCTTGTACTGGTTTACCATACACGTATCTGCATTTTGTTTAACGATTTAGTTACTTTGCAACCAATAATCTTACCCCTTGAGCTTAACACGATGATAAAATAGCTTTGAATAAATAGGAAATACCATGGTCACACTGATTTCTTCCGACGAATTTTGATCAGTCATAAATAAGTAAAAAGAGTTACGACCAGATTGCTTCTTATACTTTTCTCTTTATTTTACTTTTGATCTACTCAAACACCATGGCATTGCAACCACCAAAAATAGTTTACAAATGTTTTTTCGAAAGTGACTTATGTAAGGTAAGTTAAGATAAGGACAGATTGGAAACTGTTTGACCGCTTTAAGCATGCAATCGCAAGGATAAATGCGGTATATGAATGGACTATTCTAATCACTGTTGCTAGAATGTGAGTGGTACGTACTCGGCCTTGACCTTGAGGTGGATGGGCGAGCTGTCACTACTCAGTACGAAGGATCTGTTACACTTGCTCGTCAGCCCGAACCGAGGTAAAACTGAAGTTTGCATCAATACAGTCTCGTGTTAAAGTTGAACAAGTTATTTGTTGTTATCTATTTGCATTTTTTTATGAATCACAGACATAATTATTAGGTTATCAAATTTCAATTTGAATTTGCTTGATCCATACGGTGATGTAATTTGTCGCTCATGACATGATGAAATGATAGATTACCAGTAAGATTGTCAAATGATATTTTCTTATATCTTTGAAATGAACAAACATCTATATGCTTTGCTTTATTTTCTCCACTGTCTCTTTAATATGAATAATAGTACTTGCATACTGTCTTTCACTCAAACGTGTTGCGAACAGATTGGCTGTGTCATATATTGTAAGGATTGTATTTTTGTTGTGCTACTTTTTAAGTTGACAACTAGTTCATACATACTGTAGTCCTTTACTTCAAACGTGGCCACGGACTCCGTCGAGTACTGGATTGGAAATGTAATTACAAATATGAAACAGAAGTAATGAACAATACAATAATAACTTCATAACTCAAACAAAGTCAAGTGATCATTCATGAAACATATCTACATGATATGAAATAATGATTAACAAAAGTTAATAAAACTGAAAACATTATGAAGACGGAATCAAATATTATAAAAATTGAAACAGTAGTTTGGACAACTGGAACCATATTTATCAAAAGTTGAACACTGGTTATACGAACTTGAAGACATGATTTGAATTGACATAGTAAGTATGACAAATGAAACGTTAATTATCTGAAACAAAAGTCCGGATGTGAAACTCTGTTTGTAATAACTGAAGCATGTGAGAGTTGACAACTGCAGGATAGGTTTTTGTCTTGAAATTCGTCAGAAACGTTTGTGAGCTGTGGTGAAAATACGAGACAAATGTGAGGAAACTCTAATTAATGTTATTGTTTCTCTGGTCTACACGATTGAATAGATAATAGGTAATCAAGGATATAAATAGTGGATATCTGTATCCCGTGTCTCACTTATGACAGTTTATGATTTCACGAAGAGCGCTGAGTACCTTACTCTCAAACATTTAATAAAATTATTTATTCCTCCATTTGGGAACGAGAACTCAGTTTTAAACAATTTACATGATATAAATACATGTATATGTGAATATACAGATATACTGAGGTATGAAGTATAGTTTAGATATATATACTTACATGAAACAAGGTAGTTACTAAACGATATACAATGTTTCTTACATTGAGGAATGTTGCCTTAAGCATCCACTCGCCCTTCATAGGACTCCTAGACAGCTGGAAGTGGTCCCCGGTGAAGGCTTCAGACGCTGGCTTGGTCACCCTGTCCGTCATCAGACCTCGCGGGTTCTACAGAGCAAATCATTCTTTGTGATGCGCTTGTCATATTATCTTTAGTTTGAGCTGCTTGACCTGCATTCTAGAAGTTGATGGTATAAGGAAGACAAGAGTAATTCTATCGATTAACGACTTTTTTATTGGACAGTAGCGACGTTTCAGTATAGATTCTTATACCGTTTTCAAGCTTGGTTCCAATATGAAATGAACAGTTGAACCTATTTTAGGTTTGTCTACCAAACTACACTGCCATGAAACTGTTTTCGTACCAGTACACTGATTTGACCTGTCAACTATTGATTAATATACTTGACCAGTTCGAGTGACCCACCATCAGACTGATCTGGACCTGTCAACTATTGATTAATATACTTGACCAGTTCGAGTGACCCACCATCAGACTGATCTGGACCTGCCATGAGGGGAACCTGAGACGCTCGTCCACCGCTATGATCCTGTACTTCACTGAAAGACCAGACAATGTACCGAGTTCATCACAAGTAATAGACTGAATACCGTCAGGTTGAGTAGTACAAAACACAAATGAGGACGTAAAGGTTCGAAAGACTTTGGCATTAGGCGTCGTACACAAGTGAAAAATAAAATCTTTTTATTTGCTTTCAAGCCACTATATCCTCAAGAAAGACATAAGCATTACCTCAAATGATAACAAACTTCTTCCAATAACGAAAGTATTAGTTTTTTCCAAATATTCTTTTTTTGGTAAATATCACGTTGAAACCTTAACAGCGTAAGGGACTGGTTATGTATTAAAGGGAGGTGTGGGGGGCAGTAAAATTTTGAAAGTACGTCATATATTTAAATGACCACCTCTTTAAACTGTAATTTTTTACTCCCCCTCTCCTCCCACTGTTGTCTGTTACATCTCATAACCCACCCCTAGATTCTGTCTTAATTTTTTGCCCCACCAAGAATCAGAACTTCCGCAAAATCCTGATATCTATCAGACAAAGACTTTGCACCGCATCCTGTCTCAGGGTACGAACCTTACACTTACTCAACCAATCCACATTCGCTCGCGCGGCCCGACTTGGGATATAGCCAATCAAAGTATTTTCGCGTTGAAATTTGATCGAGAAGGTGGCGAGAAAATGATTTGATTGGCTATATCCAAAGTCGGGCCGGGCGCGCGCGAATCTAGCTTCAGAGCCCAGGGTACAGATTAGATTGGAGTTAGCGTATGTGTCGTACCCTGAGACAGGGTGCTCGCACCGCTATATGTACAAATATCTAATGAAACTCAATCATTCCCCGTATGCATAACTTACAAGTGGAACTCATCCATTCATTGTACGTACATCTAACCAATGAAACACACTCGTTCCTCGTATGTATAACTAACAAATGAAACTCAATCATTCCTCGTATGTATAACAAACAAGTGAAACTCAATCATTCCTCGTATGTATAACTAACCAATGAAACTCAATCATTCCTCGTATGTATAACTAACCAATGAAACTCAATCATTCCTCGTATGTATAACTAACCAATGAAACTCAATCATTCCTCGTATGTATAACTAACTAATGAAACCCAATTATTCCTCGTATGTATAACTAACTAATGAAACTCAATTATTCCTCGTATGTATAACTAACAAATGAAACTCAATCATTCCTCGTATGTATAACTAACCAATGAAACTCAATCATTCCTCGTATGTATAACAAACAAGTGAAACTCAATCATTCCTCGTATGTATAACTAACCAATGAAACTCAATCATTCCTCGTATGTATAACTAACCAATGAAACTCAATCATTCCTCGTATGTATAACTAACCAATGAAACTCAATCATTCCTCGTATGTATAACTAACCAATGAAACTCAATCATTCCTCGTATGTATAACTAACCAATGAAACGCACTCGTTCCTCGTAAGTATAACTAACCAATGAAACTCAATCATTCCTCGTATGTATAACTAACTAATGAAACTTAGTCATTCCTCGTATGTATAACTAACCAATGAAACTCAATCATTCCTCGTATGTATAACTAACCAATGAAACTCAATCATTCCTCGTATGTATAACTAACCAACGAAAGTCAATCATTCCTCGTATGTATAACTAACCAATGAAACTCAATCATTCCTCGTATGTATAACTAACCAATGAAACTCAATTATTCCTCGTATGTATAACTAACCAATGAAACTCAACAATTCCTCGTATGTATAACTAACCAATGAAACTCAATCAATCTGAACATACATATAGCTATTAACCGGCATGCTGGACATCAAGGTATTGGTGGAGCTCTGTGGTCACATTATGCTGAAGAAGCAGGACACTCAAGAACATAGGTCCTGGTGAGTAACTCACCCTCCTGACTGGATGTGTAGACGGGTTTGTCTAGCTGGATGAGGATGTGCCCCGGGCTCTTGTCTATCTCGATATCCTCAGACTTGTCTGTCCCTCCTGGCGAGCTGGACTGGACACGCAGAGTTATCGTCCCTGATGATTCTGGCACGATGTTCTCCAAGCTCACGTTGATAGACACGGATGTCAGGACATCTGAGGGATATGAAACATCGGGTTCTCATGAAGTAAAATTGAAAAGATAAAATTAATCAAATTAATAAGTAATAATGCGTCCTCGTTATAAAGACAATGATGATGATGATGATGATGATGATGACGACGACGATGACGATGACGACGACGATGACGACGATGACGACGATGATGATGATGATGACGATGATGACGACGATGACGACGATGATGATGATGATGATGATGATGATGATGATGATGATGATGATGATGATGATGATGATGATGATGATGATGATGTTGAGGATGATAATGATACTCAATAATGTGATAGTGATGTTGACAACAATATATTTGATGCATTACCACTCTGTAAAGAAGCGACTCGCCGGTAGAATGTATGGGACGGGTTGTTCCGGGGACACATAGTGATCACATATGTCTCCTCATCGTCCTCCAAGTTTTCTCCAAGAAGAAATATTTTCTGTTCTGTTCCCAAACGAATTTTCCCAGGGGCGATAACTGCTATTGAGGCACTGCAACCGAGACAGAACCATTATGTCTTTCGTCTTTAATTAAAATTTTTATCGGTCAACTGCAGTACTGATAAGGGTCGGCGATTTGTATGATTAAATTGTATTCATTGTGTTTATGAATGACATAAGTTGGAAATATCCATTTTATTTTGTACGGTAAGAGAAAAACTTGTTTCGTTGCACTTGTATTCATAATATTCATTCATAATAGTAGTAGACTACAAAGTGTAGACAAAAGGGGACTATTTTTTTATTCTGATTAAAAGAGATAAATGAACTCTGGCTTTCAGATAGCAAGAACATTAAAATATACAGTGCTACCATCTGTAACTAACACCTTTTGGAAGATGTTCTTCTATCATACTCTGATTTTATTCAAAAGTGTAAAACGAAAAATATCTCAGAAAGCGAAATTCTTAGGCAATACTTGTGGAATAATGATGGAGTTAAAATAGACGGAAAACCTATCTTGTCCACCTCTTGGTATAAGAAAGGGGTCAGATTTATCAATGACCTCCCACACCAGGATGGTAGACTGTTACATTATGATGAATTTAAATGCAAATTTAACATCAAAACTAATTTCTTGAATTATGAAGGTATAAACAGGGCTCTTTTGTCATTTATCACACGTTTTGGTATGAATAAAATGCTAAACATGGTTCCAGGTCCAATCTGACCTTTTAATTTATTCCACATCGATACAACTTTAGGCAGTAAATGTTTATATATGAAATTAATTGATTCCAAACTTGTCCAATTTCCATGCTACAGTAAATGGGCACGAATCTTAGATTGTGAGTTGTCAGAAAAAGATTGGAGAGTGTTTAATATGATAGCTCACAAATGCACCCGTAGTACTGACTTAAGATCACATCACATTCTACCTACAAATTGTTACCTTTTTAGGTTAAAAAAATCAGAATCTCCCCTCTGTCGATTTTGCAATAAGGATCTAGAAACTTTAGAACATATATTTTGGTACTGTGAACTGGTGTTCAAATTATGGAGAAAATTAGAAAAATGGTTTGAAACAGCCCAAATTTTATCTTAATTTAACAATTTCCAACATATTGCTCGGATTAAAGGGGAAGAACAACAATCCTATTAACGCAATAATCATACTCATCACTGACATAATTTTCAAGAACATTCAAAACATGATTAGTCCAGATTTTAACTACACACTGAGCCAAATTAAACAGTACTACATGTATGACATAACAAAATACATTTACTTTGTGTCAGATGAGAATGATATATTTGTTAAATTTCGGTCATCATTACATACCATATTGTGAACTAAAACATGTTTCTCATCCTCCTATACTCGTTGACAAAAACTGTCACTCTACTGTATTTACAAATAGGCCACAATGATTGTGTATATTTAATGTATGGACTACCAAATCTCGTTTATATTTCATGTATCCTCTTACGTGTTGTGTTTGTATTTGTATTGCCAACTTTTGTCCTATGTTGTTATATGCATACTGTTGTCAATGTTGTCAAACCGAATGTATGTAAAACATGAAACAAATGGGAGGAAAAGTCTATAATAAGACTTGAAGCTTGACAATGAAGAAATCTCAGTCTCCTTTTCATTATTATTCATTTATTTATTTCAGATTTATTTTTTATAACAACTTTTCATAGTCTAATTGTTAGACTACAATACTACATGTACTATGAAATGAAGTGGGATAAATTCTTGACAATGTTAGATTAAAATAGAAATGGTTATCTCGACTCAATTGCCCTACTTCTAATACCCTTGTCTTTCTTGGCAAAATAAAGCGCTACGTTTTCACTACAGTTAGAACTATAACATTTGAATAGTAAATCAGAATTTAACTAGATATATGCAAACAATTACATTTATATGATATATTATCAATAATTGTAAAAGTACTTATAATGCGTAAATCTTCACACACATGGATTTGCTCAATGCAAATAAAACAAATTACAGAATGTTCTATATAAACATATATTGCAAAATATTTAATCACATCTCATCTCGAGTTAATGGAATAAATTTGTACTTCTGCAAAACAAAATATTAGAATACATTCCTTATTCCCTTGTCACATGTCAAGTTATATAGTTGTTTACAAAAGAAACAAATTATCAGCTGATTATATGTAACGAATTGACATCTATCTATTGATAACTATTGAAGGTGTCAGATATATCTTTAGTTCCAGTAAATAACTATGTTAAAGTCCCAGCATATTCTAAACAATAGCTCCATTACCTGGCGGTCTGCAGGACTGAAGCCAGGCCCACTAGCAACACAGCGTCTCGTCCCGACCACATCGTCTCTAGAACTGACCCAGTCAACTTGTTTATCAGGGGGTCAGTTGGAACCCCCTTCCCCTCCTCATCTCCCTTCTCCCTCTCCCTCTCCCCCTCTTCCGCTTTCAGTACACATCTGGAATTGATCAGCCTAGTCTAGCTGTCTCACAGTTCTCTAACGGAATAATTGTACATGTCCTTAGTTTCCAGAATAAATAATTGCAGTTTTATAACAATAGGTTCTTAATCTTAGCGCTCGCAGTCTCACACACTACTATATATGACACTCTGTGGAAGTATATATGTCCATTTTATTAAGACCTGTACAAGTTTAAGAATGCTTTAGGATTTTTTGAAACACAAGTAGCGTTATAACAAGTCATCATCGTGTTATCTAACTTGTATCAATTCTTTTTTATTAGTAAGGAACAATGACAAACGCTTGTTTCCAAAAGTTTATTTATAACTACAGTCTGAGTGTTAGACTTACTTGGTTTGTTCAAACCGATCTAAAATTCTGAAAGCAAGACCAGAATGGCTATAGATGAGGCTGTGCTACACCGGGCCCTCACCCTGACTTAAAGTCAAGAACAAAGTCAAAGTCTAGTTCGAAGTCTATAGTTGCTATACAAGAGAAATGGAACCTGGGCGACAATGATATATATACGCTATATGAATACATTCCATTTTAGCAAGTCTACAAGTTTATCCATCATTTCCTTCTTGCGTGAACAATCTGTTCGAGTAGGAGCTGTTATGTAATTGCAGTCCGGGACAGTTGAAAACATCGGGAACCCAGTTTTACGATCGGAATTTCCAGGAAAAAATACGCTTTCAATTTCAGACCAGGATGTAGTTAATGGTTTCCCCTCCCCTTCTGTACGCAGCTCTTTTCTAGGGCACAACATAACTAACACGCTTAGATAACAGTCTGGGAGACACACAATACCAGACCTAGGTTGCGCAATTGGTTTTCCCAGCGTTATCATCCCTTGAACCAGGATGGTTAGGGTCGATTCCATTAGGTCTTATCTTGAACAATTTCCTCTAATGGGATAACCTGCAATCATACATGTACCCCAATATTTGCTACGATGATTATAGATGACCAAATGATCCCAAATATTGCTTGTTTCTTCTCACTGCAATGAATGTTAGTTGGTGAGATCTCGAAGTCTGTGGATACACTTCACTGTTCTTGTATCGAGTACGATCTTTCACTGTTGATAGCATTCATGTATACTCCCTGGGTCAAATCAAACGTTTAAATAAGAAGGGCTTTAGATGTATTTGTTGTTTGATATAATGATCTACAATAGACGATAGCCCGCATCTTGTATATTTTTGCATATGCTCTTTGGTTAAGGTTTAGAATAATTATTGTCTTATTTTCCCTACTGTTTTAGGCGCACCGCTATGACACTCTGTGGTAGTATATATATATATATATATGTCCATTTTATTAAGACCTGCACAAGTTTAAGAATGCTTTAGGATTTTTGGAAACACAAGTAGCGTTGTTTGATGTAAGGAACTACAATAGACGATAGCCCGCATCTTGTATATTTTGCATATGCTCTTAAATATGTGTTATCTTCTTTCTCTTCAGATGACGATTAATATAAAAGTGCATATTCGGAGTCATGAATTACGTTTCCTTCTCAAGGTTAATAATCAAAAAATCCTTTATCGTCAATGACACTTTTTTCATTATTTTGGAGCTTTGCATGAAAGAAGTAATTAAAAGTTAACGAAACGAAACGCTATCTTTTCACACGTATAAGAAAAGTTTCTTGACAAAAATAAATCTTACGACATTACATATACGTTGGAATAATCTTGGGAATTTCCCCTGGTTTCCCTATGTCTTTGTCTAGAGTGAGAGACGCAGCTAGACATATAGATTACACTTACTGACAGATGTAACCTCGCTCTGTCCGTGTCAGAACATGTTCTCTATGCGTGGATGTCAAGCTTATAAATTGCGCTGACCGACAGATGTAACCTCTCTCTGTCCGAGTCAGAGCATGTTCTCTATGCGTGGATGTCAAGCTTATATATTACACTGACCGGTAGATGTAACCTCTCTCTGTCCGAGTCAGAACATGTTCTGTATGCGTGGATGTCAAGCTTATATATTACACTGACCGGTAGATGTAAACTCTCTGTCCGAGTCAGAACATGTTCTCTATGCGTGGATGTCAAGCTTATATATTACACTGACCGGCAGATGTAACCTCTCTCTGTCCGAGTCAGAACATGTTCTCTATGCGTGGATGTCAAGCTTATATATTACACTGACCGGCAGATGTAACCTCTCTCTGTCCGAGTCAGAACATGTTCTGTATGCGTGGATGTCAAGCTTTTATATTACACTGACCGACAGATGTCACCTCGCTCTATCCGAGTCAGAACTTGTTCTCTATTCGTGGATGTCAAGCTTATATATTACACTTACTGACAGATGTAACCTCTCTCTGTCCGAGTCAGAACATGTTCTGTATGCGTGGATGTCAAGCTTATATATTACACTGACCGGCAGATGTAACCTCTCTCTGTCCGAGTCAGAACATGTTCTGTATGCTTGGATGTCAAGCTTTTATATTACACTGACCGACAGATGTAACCTCGCTCTATCCGAGTCAGAACTTGTTCTCTATTCTTGGATGTCAAGCTTATATATTACACTGACCGACAGATGTAACCTCTCTCTGTCCGAGTCAGAACATGTTCTGTATGCGTGGATGCCAAGCTTATATATTACACTGACCGGCAGATGTAACCATGCTCTGTCCGAGTCAGAACATGTTCTGTATGCGTGGATGTCCAGCTTATATATTACACTGACCTGCAGATGTAACCTCTCTCTGTCCGAGTCAGAACATGTTCTCTATGCATGGATGTCCAGCTTATATATTACACTGACTGACAGATGTAACCTCGCTCTGTCTGAGTCAGAACATGTTCTCTATGCATGGATGTCCAGCTTATATATTACACTGACCAGCAGATGTAACCTCTCTCTGTCCGAGTCAGAACATGTTCTCTATGCGTGGATGTCCAGCTTATATATTACACTGACCGGCAGATGTAACCTCGCTCTGTGCGAGTCAGAACATGTTCTGTATGCGTGGATGTCCAGCTTATATATTACACTGACCGGCAGATGTAACCTCTCTCTGTCCCAGTCAGAACATGTTCTGTATGCGTGGATGTCAAGCTTATATATTACACTGACCGGCAGATGTAACCTCGCTCTGTGCGAGTCAGAACTTGTTCTGTAAGCGTGGATGTCAAGCTTATATATAACACTGACCGACAGATGTAACCTCTCTCTGTCTGAGTCAGAACATGTTCTGTATGCATGGATGTCAAGCTTAAATATTACACTGACCGGCAGATGTAACCTCTCTCTGTCCGAGTCAGAACATGTTCTGTATGCATGGATGTCAAGCTTTTATATTACACTGACCGACAGATGTAACCTCGCTCTATCCGAGTCAGAACTTGTTCTCTATTCGTGGATGTCAAGCTTATATATTACACTTACTGACAGATGTAACCTCTCTCTGTCCGAGTCAGAACATGTTCTGTATGCGTGGATGTCAAGCTTATATATTACACTGACCGGCAGATGTAACCTCTCTCTGTCCGAGTCAGAACATGTTCTGTATGCGTGGATGTCAAGCTTTTATATTACACTGACCGACAGATGTAACCTCGCTCTATCCGAGTCAGAACTTGTTCTCTATTCTTGGATGTCAAGCTTATATATTACACTGACCGACAGATGTAACTTCTCTCTGTCCGAGTCAGAACATGTTCTGTATGCGTGGATGCCAAGCTTATATATTACACTGACCGGCAGATGTAACCATGCTCTGTCCGAGTCAGAACATGTTCTGTATGCGTGGATGTCCAGCTTATATATTACACTGACCTGCAGATGTAACCTCTCTCTGTCCGAGTCAGAACATGTTCTCTATGCATGGATGTCAAGCTTATATATTACACTGACTGACAGATGTAACCTCGCTCTGTCTGAGTCAGAACATGTTCTCTATGCATGGATGTCCAGCTTATATATTACACTGACCGGCAGATGTAACCTCTCTCTGTCCGAGTCAGAACATGTTCTCTATGCGTGGATGTCCAGCTTATATATTACACTGACCGGCAGATGTAACCTCGCTCTGTGCGAGTCAGAACATGTTCTGTATGCGTGGATGTCCAGCTTATATATTACACTGACCGGCAGATGTAACCTCTCTCTGTCCCAGTCAGAACATGTTCTGTATGCGTGGATGTCAAGCTTATATATTACACTGACCGGCAGATGTAACCTCGCTCTGTGCGAGTCAGAACTTGTTCTGTATGCGTGGATGTCAAGCTTATATATAACACTGACCGACAGATGTAACCTCTCTCTGTCTGAGTCAGAACATGTTCTGTATGCATGGATGTCAAGCTTAAATATTACACTGACCGGCAGATGTAACCTCTCTCTGTCCGAGTCAGAACTTGTTCTGTATGCGTGGATGTCAAGCTTATATATAACACTGACCGACAGATGTAACCTCTCTCTGTCTGAGTCAGAACATGTTCTCTATGCGTGGATGTCAAGCTTAAATATTACACTGACCGACAGATGTAACCTCTCTCTGTCCGAGTCAGAACATGTTCTCTATGCTTGGATGTCAAGCTTATATATTACACTGACTGACAGATGCAACCTCTCTCTGTCTGAGTCAGATCATGTTCTGTATGCGTGGATGTCAAGCTTATACATTACACTGACCGGCAGATGTAACCTCTCTCTGTCCGAGTCAGAACATGTTCTGTATGCGTGGATGTCAAGCTGAAATATTACACTGACGACAGATGCAACCTCTCTCTGTCTGAGTCAGATCATGTTCTGTATGCGTGGATGTCAAGCTTATATATCACACTGACCGGCAGATGTAACCTCTCTCTGTCCGAGTCAGAACATGTTCTCTATGCGTGGATGTCAAGCTTATATAATACACTGACCGGCAGTTGTAACTTCTCTCTGTCTGAGTCAGAACATGTTCTCTATGCGTGGATTTCAAGCTTGTATATGAGAACAGACCCGCTCTCCATAAAGAGATCATCAGTGGTTAGTCAAGAATTTAGTATTTAATATTTATCAAATACTTTAATCCATGCATATAATTCTATTCTTGCGTATACAGTCAAATCAAGACTTGTTGAATTAAGTTCTATACTGTTTTTATAAGTATATGAGTAAAGTCATGAGGCAGATTGGTAATGTTCAAAGGGTGATAGTCCTGCCCTAAACTAGAGTAACTGTTTATCATATCTATTGGTTTTATTCCGTGAAGAACTGTGAATAAGCTCTCAACGTAATTTCAGAAACTGCATTGATGATACGATAACTTAACAACAATTTTGTCTTCATTCCTTTGCTGGAGGCAGTGAAACATTACAACATTGGGATTAACCTGGCTGAAAGCGACAAGTCTATTGTTCGGATCGCTACATTTCATGTTTGGCCTAAAGCTATATCCCAAGTATTGCATATTAAATAAGTTTATGATAGAAGAAAGAAGAAGAAGAAGAAAAATATTTTATTTAAGTGTCACACAGCGTACATATACTTCACACTAGATATTATAAACGGCAAATATAGCACGCCGTCCGGCAAACAATGGCCTATGAGACACTAAAACAAAATAAAATAGCTAAAAGCGCATTAAGCGCTAAAATGGTTAAAATATATCACAAATATCAACATTTTAAAAAAAAAACCATTAAGAGCAATAAAAGATTTGATTTTAAGAAGTTATGTATTTCCTGCGTCTAAACATAGCGCTTAATGTAGCGGCAAGTGGTTGGGAGAGTTGGGGTGACTGCAAGAGAAATATGGCTTGATCTGTTGGAGATAGATTTATAAACTGCATGAGTGTGAATAGCTTGCGCTTTTAACCATAACGGGGACCTGATATCTGAGTAAAGCTGACAAGAAGTTAGAAAGTGTATCTCATCTTCTATTTCAGAAGAATTACAGTATTTACATTTACGTTGATTTAATGGGGTTTTCGGACGAGAAAACCGACCTAGTTCTATCTCTAAAGGGAGAGAACCACATCTTAGTTTTGCAAGGATACTTCGTTGAGCGCGGTCTGACACTGAGCGAACATATAGGGTGAAACTGTCAAAGTGCTCTTAAATAATCTAAATGTTCTAAGTTTATTACAATTACTCTGCCCATTATCATTCCATATACTTCGTAGCCAGTTTTCTTGATCTGTACAAATTATTTGTTCTCTAATTGTGAGAAACTCCAGATGGGTGACAGAAAATACATTATGAATAGGAAAATCAGCTTGGGTGATAAGATTAATTATTGAACTATCCCAAGACTTTCTAAACTTTAAAGAGAAATGATAGAAAGAAACTACGTTAATTAATATGGCGTAAAATGACAAAAATAATGAGGTATATTGAAATGAACGTGGGTAGTTGTAATAAACGTGTTAAATTGTAATTAAAACGTCACATCCTGTAAGTTGCATGCTGAAAGGGAAATATGTCGTGCTGAAATGTTTGTCTCCAGTCTGGACAGCGAGAACGATGTGACCCAAGCGAGGATCCTGTAACTTCAGCATGTATATATATATATATATATATATACCAGCCATGTGCTTCCTATCAACTACGTTCAAGGTTGTCCCACTTCTTGTTCTGCCTCAGCGCAGCATTAATTCATAACTTCCGCCTTGTGATTTTGTCCTCTCCAAACTTGCTGAAATGTTTATGCAAACTGATCTTTACTTGCGTTGTGGAGTGATACTTCATCAGAAAGATCAATAAACTCGCTATACCCTTTCAACTTTCAGAATCAGCCTCAAACACTTATTTGTTACCGGGTTTGGAAAGACGAAAGGGTTATTCTAAAATGATTTCCGTTTCACGAATCATCATGCTAACATAACCGGTTTGTTGACGAGCTTATTATAGTTGCATTCTAAAATGTTTAACGAACTTTTACATATGACATATTAAGGCCATGAAACTGTACTAAGATGTGAATCCTTCCCGAAAAATTACAAATGAAAATAGATGGAAGAATCGTGCCATAGATTAATGTCAATTTCTCGACCAAAAGGACTTTTCATACGATTTGTAATTCACCGATGAAGTGTTGATGATTTTGTCTCTTTGCAACATATATATTTAACAAGTAGGTAAGCAATCAATCAATCAATGATTGATAGGGAGCTGAAGGGAGATAACTCAATTTTTCTTGTCAAATCAACCTCTGGATTACAGTAAAGGTTGGTATAAACTGAAGGAATAAAACGAGCAACAGAATATATTTCTTAATTGGGAGAAACTTTTCCCCATACATTATTTAACAAACAATCCTTTAAGTATAAAAGACATTAGGTAAAGATTAAAAAGAGCCATGTTTTTTCCTAATACGTCAATCAATTTCTTTTTAAAGCATGAATTAAATGATAAATTCAATCCGCAAGCTGTAAAATGAAATAGAAAAGGTTTAAACATATTTATTTCCAAAAAAAGGAACCGAATTGGTAAACAAGCCGTTTGGCTTATGTTAATACCGTTCCGGGACACAACAAAACATAACAGTCATGATGAATGTACCATATATAAATCGTATAACTGAAAAGCAAACACAATGCACACCACACATATTCAGCTATTATGTGTCATTGAAAATCTTTGTGAATCAAATCTGCCACTTAAATTAATAAATGAGTGAACTGAAGTTAGAAGTTCTTTGTTAACATATTGGAAAGAACTTTGGTTTCCGAACAAAACTGATTCCAAGTCAAAGCCATTAGTGTAAAAGCACATCGTTTGTCGAATGTCGCTAAAAGTAGGACAGACAAAACAATAATGAATAGAGTCTTCATATGTATGTCCACATGAACAGGATGAGCTTTGGGAAATAAAACGTTGGTATTTATGGGCATTAAGATCACTACATTCAAGTCTGAGTCGAGAATGAATGATTTGACAAGCTCTGCTAACACTGTTCAAATCAAAGTGACAGTATGTATGCTTATTGTTTAAAATGGAATTTTTGAATCTTGACAACGACTGTATTTCTCTAAGTTCAGAAGGTAATGAATTCCATAGAGTGATAGTATTTGGAAGAAAGGACTTTGCATAATTAACAGTTTTAGTGCTGATTGTCTGAATATTCAAAGCGTTGCGCAGATTGTAATTAGACACGTCTGCTAATCTAGGAGGTACAATATCACTAAGGTAACTAGGCGTAATGTTATGAACCATTTTATAAAACATAGTCATTTTTTGAACATATCTTCTTTGACACAATAAATGGCAGTTAGTTTCTTCGTATATCTTATGGTAACGTGTTCGGCGAACAGCACCACAAACCGTTCTTAAGGCGTCGAGATTAAGTTTTTCAAGTATATCTGCTTGTTGTTTTGTACAATTGTCCCATTTATGATTGCAGTAGTCGAAAATTGGCAATATGAACTGTTTGTACATGGTTTCTAAAGTTTTTCTGTTAAGACGATATTTGAGAGTTCTTAGACAGTTTCCCATTGGTGTGCAACTTTTCTGCAATGTCGTTTATGTGCTCATTCCAGGCATTGTCATCCAGTGTTAAATTTGGCATTGGAGTTGGTTTAAATTTTCGAGTAAATCGTACTGACTCTGTCTTATTTGGATTAAAAGATACCTGCCATTTTTCTGCCCATTTCGCTATTCTCTCTAAATCATCGTTCATATTAACAGCAGTTTCTGAAGGATCACAAATGATAGCATATAAAGACGTATCGTCTGCAAAAAGTCGTATATTGCTACTTATACCTTCAACTATATCATTTATGTATTCGATAAGTAAAAGTGGTCCTAAAACTAAGACATAGGGAACACCCGGTGCTATCGTCCGATTTAAACCCATTAATTACAACATGTTGTCTTCTATTCTCAAGATAACTCTCACACCACCTCAAGAGGTTACCATTTATACCATATGCTTTTAATTTATATACAATACCCTTGTGCCAAACTCTATCAAAAGCTTTGCTTACATCGCAAAATACTGCTTTAATTTCTTTACCTTTATCTACAGCACCGGTAATAAAATCATAAAGATACGTTTGTTGATTTACAGTTGAGTCACCTGGCGTAAAACAAGATTGAAGATTAGAAAGTATGTCGTTATCTCTAAAATAATTGTAAAAATGCATTTTTCAAAGACTTTTGCCAAACAACTTGTCAGTGCAACCGGTCTATAGTTAGAACAGTCATTTTTGTTACATTTTTTGTGAATCGGGACAACAGAAGCTTCTTTCCAAATTGACGGAAATACATTTCCAGAAAACGATTGATTAAATACATCTGCAAGCGGAGAAGCCAAAAGTCGAGCATTCAGTTTAAGGAACTTATTACTGATTCCATCTGGACCTATTGCTTTAGTAGTATTAAGAGAAAAAAGAATATCATAAACCTCGTTAGGGAATATAAACACATCACTTACAGGGGCAGTAGCACGTTTTTAGGGGGAACATAAATGGCCGCCAATGCATTTTATGTGAATCTTCATACTTTGTCCTCTGACTATGGATCATTGGCTTGTCTAATGAGATTTTAGGCACTGTCAAAATAATACATTTAGCATTAACTTACAATTATCAGTGAAATATTTAATATATAAAATTACCAAAAAACGTGCTACTGCACCTTTAAGGATACATCAGTGTAGGAAACAATTTCATCAATGCTCCTATCTGGATAACTTACTTTTGTTTGATTTGTGAAATATTCATTCATAATATTTGCAATATCAGCGCTATCATCATATAGCTGATTGTTGAGAAGAATAGAGGGGAAGGAGTTTAATGAATGTTTGCCTTTTTCATAATGTTTAATCAGGCGCCACTAGATTTTTGATCCATGCTTTTCATTAATTAGTGTATCAATTTTGTCGGTATATAACTGTTTTGCCTTTCGGACAGACGTTACAGTTTTATTTCTGAATAGCCTGAATTTGGTCCAATCAGAAGGTAAATTACTCTTCTTAGCAATCTTATGTAATCGATTACGTTTTCTGATCAGGCTCCTAGTTTCGTTATTCATCCATGGGGCATCTTTTGGCCTGATAGTAACAATCTTATTAGGTATATATTTTTCACAAAGATCTATTATCTTATTGGTTAAGTTATCTGCCACTTTGTTAATATCATGGGAGGAAAGTATTGTATTCCAATTGAAAGAACTTAATTCAGTCGTCAAGGCATCGACGTCAACTAAATTGTAATCATAGACTTTTCTTTTAAAAGAGACAGATTTCTTTATGTTTTCCTTCAAGGTGACAAACACAGGACAATGGTCACTACAAATTGGATCAAGTACACCGGATTCTAGTACGAACGCAGCGTGTGAAACAAAAATAAGATCAATCAGCGTGCTAGAAGTAGGCGTAATCCTTGTAGGGTCTGTTATTATTTGGGAGAGTCCATTCAGAAATTTTATTTGATTAATTCTATATGAATTTGTAGTTAAAAGATCTCCGTTAAAGTCTCCAGTCACAATCGTTATCACTTCGAGATCAACAGCATTACTAATAGATTCTTCTATCAAATCCCAGTACACATCGCTTTTGTCTGCTCTATAGATAGTTCAAATGAGATAAGTATGTTTTCTACATTTCATTTTAACCCATAAAGCTTCAAGCGCAGGCAGATCTAAGCTATTCATACACTCGAAAGCTAAGTAGTTTTTACTATATATCGCCACACCTCCACCCCTACCCTGTCTATCTTTGCGTAATGGCAGATGAAATCCAGGAATGTGTACATTCATGCTATCTATGCCATGGTGCAACCATGATTCCGTAACGAAATGACATCATATGATTCAAGTTCAGCTTCGCACATTTAGGTGTATTATTTTGAGATCATTGTTTTTTTATTTTTTTATTATTTCACTGTTTTTGGTACAAAGTCAACATACAAAGATCAGTCACATCGTTGAGCATAGAATTATAATATAAATATTGCAGATATATAGTAATAATACTAGCGTCAGCTATGCAGATAAGACATCAACTAAACAACATATGACAAGAAGACCAAAATGTGGCAAAACTTGTTTCACTACAAGTTATCTTTCCATTGTATCTATCTAGGGTGTATGCAGATTCAACATCTTGTTTAATGTACGACATGTTTGGATGTCTGTTTGCTAATCTTGATTTAAAAATGTTGTACTTTGTGATAATTATGATACGATTGACTACGTCATTTCTTTTCTCAGGGTATCCAAATAGTATTTTCGACATATCAAAGTGGAGAAGGGTGCCAGTTTTCAGTTGAATCCATTTAATAACATTACTCCAAATTTCTTTAATTATCTTGCACTCATAAAATATGTGTGTTATAGTTTCCACTTCGTTTTTACAAAAAGTACAAAGATTAGTGTCAATCAATTTCATTTTTGATAACAGTTCATTTGTTGGTATGCATCTGTGGATAATACTATGTTGAAACCATTGATGTTTTACATTAACAAGTGCCCTGAAAGGTATTTTATGAATATATTTCCAGTCAATATCAGATATTTGTTCGTTAAAAACGATATTCCATTTTTTCCTGTATTTGTTGTTAGTATTTTGATTTTCGGTTGTTTGTAGTGTATCATAAAATATTCTGCCTCCTTTGCTTGTTTTCACTAGATCTTGTAAAAAATAGGGAATGCAGGGCATGCAGGTTTTCCTGAGTATATTGTTATTCGTTATTTTACAATAGCTCTTTATAGTTTTATAGATCCCGGCATATTCTAAAAAGTTTGTTTTGCAGTTGTACAATTCCTTAAATTGTTCATAAGTTAGTATGTTTCCATTGTCATCTACCAAATCGTTTATAAAATATATTCCTGCCTTCACATAGTGTGAGTAGCATATTGGCTTATTGTCTATTCTAAGGTTATCATTGTGCCAGATTGGCTGTGTGAGCACATCGTTTTGTTCTTTAATGCATTGTCTTTTACTACAAATATATTGTCCCCATGCTAACACCACATCTGTCCAAAAATCATTTGTTCGCTTTGTCAGTATGTTTTCTTTGATATATTGTTCGCATTTTGATAGAAAATTCATATCATTTGTGTTGAGGTTAATGTAAAATAATTTGCTAAGTTTCGAATCTTTCTTGAATAACCTATTAATCCATGTAATCTTTTGTGATTTGAGATCATTGTTTTGTAACGGTTAAGGATTTGGGTGAACATCACCACAGGTCAGAAGTAAAAGAATAATGAATGTATAGTACTGTTTTCTTAATTTAAGGGCAGATTTGCAATGAATGTGACAAACAAATGAACCCACCGCCTGTCTGTATTGCATAATATAAATCATTGTCAAACATGAAATAGAAAAGGTACATGTTAGTACATAATATTTTTTAGCTAAAAAAATATGTTTTCTAAAGCGATTTAAATTCTTCTCATTTAATGTTCTGAACCATTTATTGACATCATACATGTAGATATGTTCTGAACCATTTATCGACATCATAAATATGTTCTGAACCAATTATCGACACCATAGATATGTTCTGAACCATTTATCGACACTATAGATATGTTCTGAACCATTTATCGACATCATAGATATGTTCTTAACCATTTATCAACACCGTAGATATGTACTGAGCCATTTATCGACATCATAGATATGTCTGAACCATTTATCGACATCATAGATATGTTCTGAATCATGTATCGACATCATAGATATGTTCTGAACCATATATCGACACCATAAATATGTACTGAACCATTTATCGACATAATAGATATGTTCTGAACCATTTATCGACACCATAGATATGTATTGAACCATGTATCGACACCATAGATATGTATTGAACCATTTATCGACACCATAGATATGTTCTGAACCATTTATCGACACCATAAATATGTATTGAACCATGTATCGACACCATAGATATGTACTGAACCATATATCGACACCATAGATATGTATTGAACCATTTATCGACATCATAGATATGTTCTGAACCATTTATCGACATCATAGATATGTTCTGAACCAATTATCGACACCATATATATGTTCTTAACCATTTATCAACACCGTAGATATGTACTGAGCCATTTATCGACATCATAGATATGTACTGAACCATTTATCGACATCATAGATATGTTCTGAATCATGTATCGACATCATAGATATGTTTTGAACCATATATCGACACCATAAATATGTACTGAACCATATATCGACATCATAGATATGTTCTGAACCATTTATCGACACCATAGATATGTTCTGAACCATTTATCGACACCATAGATATGTTCTGAACCATATATCGACACCATAAATATGTACTGAACCATTTATCGACATCATAGATATGTTCTGAATCATGTATCGACATCATAGATATGTTTTGAACCATATATCGACACCATAAATATGTACTGAACCATATATCGACATCATAGATATGTTCTGAACCATTTATCGACACCATATATATGTTATGAACCATATATCGACACCATAAATATTTTTTTTTTTTTTTTTCCTTTTTATTTCCCACATTTTCAAGTTGCTTACAATTCATGTCATACATAGGTAAAGGCTCCACAATTCCACATGAAGTATCTTCAGTTCATTATTAACAGTTTTTATAAACAGGGTGTATAATATTAATATTTGTATCAATTATTCACATTTACAATTCAAGACATTTTGATGCTATTGTAATTACACATATCACTATGTTTCATTTTTTATCTACCATGACAAGTTCTAATATGTAATCATTTTTTATATTATCTTAGTATTATTCTTTAATAATACTACGAACAAAACTATACTATGAACATCACTTATTGAAAAGATTATGGAAAGTTGACCAAAATGAGAAGAATTTGGCATAACTGCAATTTGAGAAATCAATTGTTTTGGAAGTTTGGTAATATCTAAGGTTTTCTTTCTGAAGGGCTTTGAAATATAAACATTTCTTAATTTTGCTTGAATTATAAATGTATTGTTTTGCAACCAAAGCAACAGCATTTAATGGATTATTATTTGCCCCTTTAAATCCAAAAAGAATATTTTCATTTGTGAAAACAATTTCTCCTTCTGCTACTGTACAGAGCCATTCTGCCAAGTTGTTCCATAGTTCAATTACATGTTTGCACTCACATAATAGATGTACAATATTTTCATTTTCCTCCTCACAAAAGAAACAAAGAGGGGATTCACAGTATCCAATCTTGTACAAATAGTTTCTTGTAGCCAGTATATTGTGCAATATTTTAAATTGCAACCATTTTAAATTTACATGAACTTTACATCTATATGCCATTAAATTGTAGTTACTTTTTTCTCTGGTATAGTTCTCTTTAAAGATAGTCATCCATCTCTGGGAGCTTGCTGTTTGTATATCTCTTGCATTTAATAAACTTTTATAAAAATATTTGCATCCCTTTTGCTTACTGTATAATATGCTTCTATTGAAAGGTAGAATTGGACCACAGATCTTAACACCATAAATATGTACTGAACCATTTATCGACATCATAGATATGTACTGAACCATTTATCGACATCATAGATATGTTCTGAACCATTCATCGACACCTTAAACTTTATGTAACGTTCAATCTCAGCACAGCCTCACTGTACTATGTCATCAGTTGGATATCATGTCGATGTTTATATTGCGCCTTTTCCATGACCTGAGACATGCTCATTGCGCTATTTACACTAATATTAGCCTGAGGGAGTGTACTTCACAACTGCTAGTGCTAGTCGCGACCTCGTCAATACATCATGTTGCCAAGTACCATTAGACAGCTGGCTGGACTGAGTGCAATGTTGATGAAGTGCCTTGTCAAGGAAGAAAACACAAGTTGAGAACCAGGTAAAACTATGTTGGTGTCTCAACCTCTGGTGTGAGAGGCTAGCAGGCGAACCACTGCGCTCCGCTGTTCCGTTACTGCCACTATCACAGCTTAGTGCTTAGTGATTGAAACACTCATAAAATGTTCAAAAACCTTGCACACCTACGAAGTAAATCAGCTTATGACAAAAATATAAAACCGTATATATCATCATCTTTTTTAAAATTATAACTCTTTGTGGTACATATGGTTACATGCGACATGGCTACAATCGAGGTATAGTATCACTCATCTTGTAGGACAGGACATATAGAAAGCAATTCAATTGTCATATCCATAAGTTTCATTTTTCATTGTCCTTCATAGTTTTTTTTATCTAAATAACGCTGATCAGTGGTAAATATAGGCTTTCATGTAGTTACACACTATTGACACTATGACAGAGTGATTTTAAATTTTGAAATTGTGCACATTATTCAGTGTAACATTGTAAATGAGTTTCTAATTGTATGTACATTCAGGGAACAATGTAGAATGTATAATCTTTATTCAAGTCAGATTTATCTCAAATTATAAAATAACAAGCAATAGTAGGATGAATAATTGATAGAATATACAGTGTGCGACTTCTTGGTCCCTATGCTCAAATATGTGAATTGCCAAATTGATGTTTTCGTTTTTATGTAGACTACACAGTTAATTTGTTGATTTCTTTAAATTTGATATTTAATCAAGTAACTCAATCAAGCTAACATAGATACTGATAAGCATTCCTCAAAGCAACATTATATCATAGAAGTTCGTTGAGTCGACAATGAAGTATCTTCTCTATACTTGTTATGAACATATTCTTTAAGTTGAAAGTCGTCTCTATACTTGTTATAACCATATTCATTAAGTGAAAAGTCGCCTCTATACTTGTTATAACCATATTCATCAAGTAGAAAGTCGTCTCTATACTTGTTATGACCATATTCATCAAGTAGAAAGTCGTTTCTCATCACAAGGAAAACAAATTATATTTCTTTTTCATTTTTCCTTTTAATATAAAAGGAAAGGGTTGCCCCTTGAGGTCAGTGAAGCACAATAATTTATGTGGGTTTTGAGTCAGTAAGCAGTTATATTTCTCTCTATACTGCAGTGAGCATTACAATTGCCTATGTGCACGGAATGTATATTTGTTTGCATACAACAGCATGTTTACAACTACATGAAACATGACAGAAGAGGACAGACGCATACACTCGTGTATACTGCCTTCAGGCCGAGAGTGACCTGGATGCATGTCACGGAGTCACGTGGTCATGTCGCGTCATCTTTTGTCACATGCACTGGGTGTAT
This sequence comes from Steromphala cineraria, assembly GCA_916613615.1. Taxonomy (NCBI): domain Eukaryota; kingdom Metazoa; phylum Mollusca; class Gastropoda; order Trochida; family Trochidae; genus Steromphala; species Steromphala cineraria. The sequence continues at coordinate 4,763,649 of OU744722.1, forward strand.
ATGTAATGATATACAATTAAGAGAAACACCCTTACACGTTATAAACAAGTAGTGCGGTACAATTCAAAGTTAGTCACACAGTTACATCACATTGATATTGAGTGTAGAAGTCATTTACATAAAGCCTTTTGGAATAATGTCCTTTTTAATGAATATCACAAGAACAATATTACAAATATCCAAGTTATTCTTGTAACAATTAGTTTAAACAAGAAAATTCACACGAAGCTATGAATCACACATCAGAGAATACATTGATTACAGACCAACGATTTCCCATTAATATGAAACGAATTCAAGCACTGAATGTTTTCTATTTTCAAATGCTGAATCGGTCCCTGTTAATCAATTATACAATGGTTATATAATATGCACACATATAACCCACGATACACATGCACACACAGGCTAGACACATCATATAAATATTAACAAGGTCACGGAATGATAAAACATCCACTCACTATGATATTAGAACCAGCTATGTATGGATGTTTTACCTAAAAAGTAAATAAAGTATTTTTTCATTTCCTATTTAGAAATAATAATTCATCAAAATCCACTGAGCAACATTTTGCCAAGTTAGTCAAATAAGACTCTTTGTATGTATTTATACACGATATGAATATGAGTTGATTGAAGAAGAAAACCATTGACTACTAAGGAAAAGAAGAACTATCTAACTAACGACTTCCTTAAAGGGGCAGTAGCACGTTTTAGGGGTAAATGAAATGAAAATAATTGGTTCCAAATTGATGATTTGTTTGTGTAATGAGATTTTGGAAACCATCAAAATAACACATTTAGAAATAGCATACACTTGTCAGTGAAAATATGAAATTGAAAAAAACCGTGCTTCTACCCCTTTAAGGTGAAATACATTTAGCAAAAGCATACAAATGTCAGTGAAAAATTGAAAATAAGAAATTTAAGAATAAACGTGCTTCTACCCCTTTAAGGTGAAATACATCATATCTTTTTTGATGCAGCATATTACTTCACCAAAGAGTGAAGGGGTAACCTTGTACACTAACTTCACACTTCTACAAAATGTCATGATTCCTGCGACAAAGTTGTTATCAAACAAGACAGGCATTCTTACACCCACTCATGTAGATTAAGACATTACTTATAACGACTTTCAAATACTTCATATTAATTGTTTATGCTTATCTCATTTGAATTGAATAAATAATAGGTAATAAAAGCCACATATCAAACTCACATTGAATTCAAGAAGACAAGAGGTATATTCATGATCAATTTCTTGTTGTTTCGGTATAGATCTTTATAACACTTCCTAGCGACGATGCTCTATAGAATCGCCACAGTCCACAATGGAGAAGTTGATCATCCAAGAAAATCTTTTTGATATTTTTATTTTCTAAAATGCCTCTCAAACAACTTTGACATTGAATTTATGAAAGTTCTGTTTGTTATTAAGGTTATAATACATATAAAGGAATGTTAATACCTAAAATGTTAGTTTTTCATGGTCAATTTTCCTCTCGAAAATCAAATAATATATCTGTATAACTTAACGATATTTAAAACCTAAGACAGAACATCCCTGATATTGACATCAGACCTTTATATGTTTTGACTATTTCACTAGTCTTGTAATTTATTGTGTAAGTGAGATGCTTAAGTTCTCGGGTATTTAGCATTTTATCTTAACATTAAGGAAAGGAACAAACAGCTATTATCAGAGGAGTTGGGTTTTTATATGTCGAGTTTACAATACAGATAATGTTTTACACTACAATAAACCTAGCTCTCACCCAAAAGCACCCATCTCGCTATTTCCTATTTGATTATATAGCTGTTTTTATGCTGATTCGCCCTGAGCCTGGTTGTGCGTGTCGGTATCCCGACCAGCTGTAATGTGATACAAGCAACACGATCTTGTGTAATGGCGGACTACAGATCAGTGCACTGAGGCGTGGCGGCTGATTCAAATCACTGGAGCGTGGCTGCTCCTCACAGGTATCGGTCATCACGGCAGGTGCTCGACATTGCTTATACATGTATATCTACACTGTTATGTCGTGCAATGTTAAGTAGACAGACGGATACCTATGTGGGTCGAAGTTGAGTTCAGGGCTGCCCTGGCCGTGTACATAACCTCGGAAACAATACCAATGACGATTCAATGAGTGGATCGATGTATCGTTTTTGGGAGCGTGGACTGAACAGTTGTTTTGATACTTCCTAACTCTCAAGCCATATACGCTGCAGTGCTTTCGTTTTGAGGATAACGATGAATTGACTCCGCGTGTGTTGTTGTTTTTTATGAATGAGAGCGTGTGTGATACGCCATTGTGGTGTACAGTTTGTGATGGGTGGACCGAGGATGATGTGACAGTTCAGTTTGTTAGTGTGAGTGATATACAGACGATGATACGATGGATGGACGGAGGCAGATCAGTGTGGATGGTACCCCGGTCAGGATAGCATCAGTGAAGAAGAAACCCTCCTGTCTGAAGAGATTCAGCAATTCCATTATTTGGGCCCTGGAGTCGGCCTTTTGCAGGTGAGATTTGTCGATGGATGTTTGAATACAAAGCTGCACGTACACTTTCAATTGACGAGTAGCTTGCTGGATTATACACAGTGCCTGGGCTGTATCGTCACATACGATACGAAAGTGTAATGCTCAATTGTGTATCAAATGTGTAATAATAGCACATGTGTACATCTAATATTCTCTGTTACTATATATATATTGAATCACTTATTCAAACACTTACACTTTATTACATTCTGTTACTTTAAAGTCAACTTACATATTCAAGTACGTATACCATTGTGTTCCTGTATATTCAACTCACTTATAATTTACTAGTGTACATTGAATACTCTGTATTGCTATATATTAATCACTTCTTCCAACACATACACTGTATTACACTGTTACTTTATAGTCAACTTACATATTCAAGCACATATACAACTGTTTTGCTGTTAACCCAGTTATAGTTTACTAGTGTACATTTAATACTCTCTATCGCTATATATTAATCACTTATTCAAGTATGTATTTAAAAACAATTCCACATTCCGAAATATTTTCCTTACCATACAATCCCACGACTTTCGTTTTGTTAAAGACCACTCCCGAATAATACATGTAAGCCTATTCTCTCTTGCGGAAGATATTATTTTCCAAAAACCAGCAATGTCGATACGTCGTTTAGTTAAATGAGTAAGCCACCCCATTTCCCCCCTAACAGCCAAAGTTGGGGTCTTACAACCAACTCCTTAGAACAGGTTGCTCTATTCTGAAAAGCATTAATGCAACTAGACTCTTTCGTGACCCATATTGCAGATCCATAGGACAGAATTGATTGAACCAAATTATCATAGAGTGTTGTGAATATTTCATAATTCATACTAATATAACCCCAAGTGTCCCACTGGCTAACGTGGCTATTGCTTTGGCTGTATACTGCAAATCTGAAGCCAAATACCCAAATCCTAATAAGAATGAGTTACCTCTATATTTTCTTCAACACCTGCAAAGTTAAAAGATGTCTGTTTGCCAATTCGATACGTTGGCTGACGCGACCCTCTACAAGACCTTTCTAGACTCAATATCGGAGTGAAACGGGTAATATTGAGGCTAGGTTTACCGAGACTGCGACTACGGTCAAATGTGCACCAAAAGAATTAAAGAGTATTGAATAAATATAAAACACATGGAAGCAGTGTTATCTGTACATGCGAACTTGGCACGATATCAGTTTATGTGAACAATGAGCTTAACGTACAGCCACACAGGTTCACGCACTGATAAACTCTGCTGTCCATTACTCATCTGTTTCTATGTTACTATCGTGGACTCGCTGCACGTTATGTTCTACCCTTACAAATAGCAGTAGGTAAAGCCGTAGACAGCGCTTTAACGCTCTTATATTCGTATAAAACACCTTGAAACCACATGCAACCCGTTTGACGATAGTTCTTTTCATTCCAAATGTGTTCGATTTTGGTGCCTTACTAATACATGCCAATATGTTTCGTAATCTGCAATAACAGGTTCGACGGTTTGGATGATATCTAGATATCTAGTGACTAAGCAAACTAAGCATTTAGAACAAAGAAAGATATAATCATTCCCTCTCAGTAAGCATTAATTAGAAATAAAAGAAATTCTCATTTAGCATTCAATTGAAAGATGACAATAAGCTGGTAGATGTGTACTCCTCACATCATTGCATGTTGGGCATGCTTCGACAAGGGGTAACAATCATTTAGCCTGAAGCAGAGGAAATCAATTAAAAAAGGTTAAAACCAACTTAAGTTTCCATTTATGTGTGTGAAATGTATGATACGGTCAAAATCATTTACCTTGAAACATTCTATAGAAGGATAAAAATAAGCTGGAAGATGTTTTGTCTCAAATCATGGCAAACTTAGAGAAAGAATTAATAAGTCTAAAACATTTAGAAAAACTAAACACTCAAAATATACGTAATAAATGATTTACATCCATAGAAATTTATTGTGTTAAACGTATATGTATTATGCAATCTTATATCTAAGAAATATTTTTAAAATTTCTCTTTTCAAAACGATTAAATATGTACGGAAAACTTAAGATATGAACGAAGGGAAAACTACCATTTGATCTTGGAATACACAAATATCGCAAGCTTTTTGAAAATAGAATCTTGAGGTATATACGGCTTCATCTCTTGAAACTTAATTACGATAAAAAGAAGGACTCTGATTAATATTGGATATCTTTGAAAGACAACTGTATTGAAAACGGTACTTTGATGAAAAAAAAACTCTTATCGGAAGAAAAAGAAGTGTGATTTTTGTATGGTACATATCCACTTATTGTTTCAGATTGGGATTGTTTGTGGGAGCAAACCCAGTAGTTGTGATCGTCTTCTGTCTAACCACCTGCGGGCTGTGTGGTATCGGCTTTAAAACATTCCAGCAGAGCACCGAGCAGGTTGATCTGTGGGTGCCTCAGAGCTCCAGGATAGTGGAGGAGAAGAGATGGGTGGACAGGACCTTTCCTCCAGACACTAGATTCGTCACCATGATGCTGGCGGGGGAAGATGTCCTCACTCCTTCCTTTCTGAACGCTGTGAGTAGTTTATATAGATACCTGCAGTACATACGTTTAGTACAATAACCTGTGGGTGCCTCAGAGCTCAAGGATAGTGGAGGAGAAGAGATGGGTGGACAGGACCTTTCCTCCAGACACTAGATTCGTCACCATGATGCTGGCGGGGGAAGATGTCCTCACTCCTTCCTTTCTGAACGCTGTGAGTAGTTTATATAGATACCTGCAGTACATACGTTTAGTACAATAACCTGTGGGTGCCTCAGAGCTCCAGGATAGTGGAGGAGAAGAGATGGGTGGACAGGACCTTTCCTCCAGACACTAGATTCGTCACCATGATGCTGGCGGGGGAAGATGTCCTCACTCCTTCCTTTCTGAACGCTGTGAGTAGTTTATATAGATACCTGCAGTACATACGTTTAGTACAATAACCTGTGGGTGCCTCAGAGCTCCAGGATAGTGGAGGAGAAGAGATGGGTGGACAGGACCTTCCCTCCAGACTCTAGATTCGTCACCATGATGCTGGCGGGGGAAGATGTCCTCACTCCTTCCTTTCTGAACGCTGTGAGTAGTTTATATAGATACCTGCAGTACATACGTTTAGTACAATAACCTGTGGGTGCCTCAGAGCTCCAGGATAGTGGAGGAGAAGAGATGGGTGGACAGGACCTTTCCTCCAGACTCTAGATTCGTCACCATGATGCTGGCGGGGGAAGATGTCCTCACTCCTTCCTTTCTGAACGCTGTGAGTAGTTTATATAGATATCTGCAGTACATACGTTTAGTACAATAACCTGTGGGTGCCTCAGAGCTCCAGGATAGTGGAGGAGAAGAGATGGGTGGACAGGACCTTCCCTCCAGACTCTAGATTCGTCACCATGATGCTGGCGGGGGAAGATGTCCTCACTCCTTCCTTTCTGAACGCTGTGAGTAGTTTATATAGATACCTGCAGTACATACGTTTAGTACAATAACCTGTGGGTGCCTCAGAGCTCCAGGATAGTGGAGGAGAAGAGATGGGTGGACAGGACCTTCCCTCCAGACTCTTGATTCGTCACCATGATGCTGGCGGGGGATGATGTCCTCACTCCTTCCTTTCTGAACGCTGTGAGTAGTTTATATAGATATATGCAGTACATACGTTTAATACAATAACCTGTGGGTGCCTCAGAGCTCCAGGATAGTGGAGGAGAAGAGATGGGTGGACAGGACCTTCCCTCCAGACTCTTGATTCGTCACCATGATGCTGGCGGGGGATGATGTCCTCACTCCTTCCTTTCTGAACGCTGTGAGTAGTTTATATAGATATATGCAGTACATACGTTTAATACAATAACCTGTGGGTGCCTCAGAGCTCCAGGATAGTGGAGGAGAAGAGATGGGTGGACAGGACCTTTCCTCCAGACTCTAGATTCGTCACCATGATGCTGGCGGGGGAAGATGTCCTCACTCCTTCCTTTCTGAACGCTGTGAGTAGTTTATATAGATACCTGCAGTACATACGTTTAGTACAATAACCTGTGGGTGCCTCAGAGCTCCAGGATAGTGGAGGAGAAGAGATGGGTGGACAGGACCTTCCCTCCAGACTCTAGATTCGTCACCATGATGCTGGCGGGGGAAGATGTCCTCACTCCTTCCTTTCTGAACGCTGTGAGTAGTTTATATAGATACCTGCAGTACATACGTTTAGTACAATAACCTGTGGGTGCCTCAGAGCTCCAGGATAGTGGAGGAGAAGAGATGGGTGGACAGGACCTTTCCTCCAGACACTAGATTCGTCACCATGATGCTGGCGGGGGTTGATGTCCTCACTCCTTCCTTTCTGAACGCTGTGAGTAGTTTATATAGATACCTGCAGTACATACGTTTAGTACAATAACCTGTGGGTGCCTCAGAGCTCCAGGATAGTGGAGGAGAAGAGATGGGTGGACAGGACCTTTCCTCCAGACAATAGATTCGTCACCATGATGCTGGCGGGGGATGATGTCCTCACTCCTTCCTTTCTGAACGCTGTGAGTAGTTTATATAGATACCTGCAGTACATACGTTTAGTACAATAACCTGTGAGTGCCTCAGAGCTCCAGGATAGTGGAGGAGAAGAGATGGGTGGACAGGACCTTTCCTCCAGACAATAGATTCGTCACCATGATGCTGGCGGGGGATGATGTCCTCACTCCTTCCTTTCTGAACGCTGTGAGTAGTTTATATAGATACCTGCAGTACGTACGTTTAGTACAATAACCTGTGGGTGCCTCAGAGCTCCAGGATAGTGGAGGAGAAAAGATGGGTGGACAGGACCTTCCCTCCAGACTCTAGATTCGTCACCATGATGCTGGCGGGGGATGATGTCCTCACTCCTTCCTTTCTGAACGCTGTGAGTAGTTTATATAGATACCTGCAGTACATACGTTTAGTACAATAACCTGTGGGTGCCTCAGAGCTCCAGGATAGTGGAGGAGAAGAGATGGGTGGACAGGAACTTCCCTCCAGACTCTAGATTCGTCACCATGATGCTGGCGGGGGAAGATGTCCTCACTCCTTCCTTTCTGAACGCTGTGAGTAGTTTATATAGATACCTGCAGTACATACGTTTAGTACAATAACCTGTGGGTGCCTCAGAGCTCCAGGATAGTGGAGGAGAAGAGATGGGTGGACAGGACCTTTCCTCCAGACTCTAGATTCGTCACCATGATGCTGGCGGGGGAAGATGTCCTCACTCCTTCCTTTCTGAACGCTGTGAGTAGTTTATATAGATATCTGCAGTACATACGTTTAGGACAATAACCTGTGGGTGCCTCAGAGCTCCAGGATAGTGGAGGAGAAGAGATGGGTGGACAGGAACTTCCCTCCAGACTCTAGATTCGTCACCATGATGCTGGCGGGGGAAGATGTCCTCACTCCTTCCTTTCTGAACGCTGTGAGTAGTTTATATAGATACCTGCAGTACATACGTTTAGTACAATAACCTGTGGGTGCCTCAGAGCTCCAGGATAGTGGAGGAGAAGAGATGGGTGGACAGGACCTTTCCTCCAGACTCTAGATTCGTCACCATGATGCTGGCGGGGGAAGATGTCCTCACTCCTTCCTTTCTGAACGCTGTGAGTAGTTTATATAGATACCTGCAGTACATACGTTTAGTACAATAACCTGTGGGTGCCTCAGAGCTCCAGGATAGTGGAGGAGAAGAGATGGGTGGACAGGACCTTCCCTCCAGACTCTAGATTCGTCACCATGATGCTGGCGGGGGAAGATATCCTCACTCCTTCCTTTCTGAACGCTGTGAGTAGTTTATATAGATACCTGCAGTACATACGTTTAGTACAATAACCTGTGGGTGCCTCAGAGCTCCAGGATAGTGGAGGAGAAGAGATGGGTGGACAGGACCTTCCCTCCAGACTCTTGATTCGTCACCATGATGCTGGCGGGGGAAGATATCCTGACTCCTTCCTTTCTGAACGCTGTGAGTAGTTTATATAGATACCTGCAGTACATACGTTTAGTACAATAACCTGTGGGTGCCTCAGAGCTCCAGGATAGTGGAGGAGAAGAGATGGGTGGACAGGACCTTTCCTCCAGACACTAGATTCGTCACCATGATGCTGGCGGGGGATGATGTCCTCACTCCTTCCTTTCTGAACGCTGTGAGTAGTTTATATAGATACCTGCAATACATACGTTTAGTACAATAACCTGTGGGTGCCTCAGAGCTCCAGGATAGTGGAGGAGAAGAGATGGGTGGACAGGAACTTCCCTCCAGACTCTAGATTCGTCACCATGATGCTGGCGGGGGAAGATGTCCTCACTCCTTCCTTTCTGAACGCTGTGAGTAGTTTATATAGATACCTGCAGTACATACGTTTAGTACAATAACCTGTGGGTGCCTCAGAGCTCCAGGATAGTGGAGGAGAAGAGATGGGTGGACAGGACCTTTCCTCCAGACTCTAGATTCGTCACCATGATGCTGGCGGGGGAAGATGTCCTCACTCCTTCCTTTCTGAACGCTGTGAGTAGTTTATATAGATATCTGCAGTACATACGTTTAGTACAATAACCTGTGGGTGCCTCAGAGCTCCAGGATAGTGGAGGAGAAGAGATGGGTGGACAGGACCTTCCCTCCAGACTCTAGATTCGTCACCATGATGCTGGCGGGGGAAGATGTCCTCACTCCTTCCTTTCTGAACGCTGTGAGTAGTTTATATAGATACCTGCAGTACATACGTTTAGTACAATAACCTGTGGGTGCCTCAGAGCTCCAGGATAGTGGAGGAGAAGAGATGGGTGGACAGGACCTTTCCTCCAGACAATAGATTCGTCTCCATGATGCTGGCGGGGGATGATGTCCTCACTCCTTCCTTTCTGAACGCTGTGAGTAGTTTATATAGATACCTGCAGTACGTACGTTTAGTACAATAACCTGTGGGTGCCTCAGAGCTCCAGGATAGTGGAGGAGAAAAGATGGGTGGACAGGACCTTCCCTCCAGACTCTAGATTCGTCACCATGATGCTGGCGGGGGATGATGTCCTCACTCCTATCTTTCTGAACGCTGTGAGTAGTTTATATAGATACCTGCAGTACATACGTTTAGTACAATAACCTGTGGGTGCCTCAGAGCTCCAGGATAGTGGAGGAGAAGAGATGGGTGGACAGGACCTTTCCTCCGGACACTAGATTCGTCACCATGATGCTGGCGGGGGAAGATGTCCTCACTCCTTCCTTTCTGAACGCTGTGAGTAGTTTATATAGATACCTGCAGTACATACGTTTAGTACAATAACCTGTGGGTGCCTCAGAGCTCCAGGATAGTGGAGGAGAAGAGATGGGTGGACAGGACCTTCCCTCCAGACTCTAGATTCGTCACCATGATGCTGGCGGGGGAAGATGTCCTCACTCCTTCCTTTCTGAACGCTGTGAGTAGTTTATATAGATATATGCAGTACATACGTTTAATACAATAACCTGTGGGTGCCTCAGAGCTCCAGGATAGTGGAGGAGAAGAGATGGGTGGACAGGACCTTTCCTCCAGACTCTAGATTCGTCACCATGATGCTGGCGGGGGAAGATGTCCTCACTCCTTCCTTTCTGAACGCTGTGAGTAGTTTATATAGATACCTGCAGTACATACGTTTAGTACAATAACCTGTGGGTGCCTCAGAGCTCCAGGATAGTGGAGGAGAAGAGATGGGTGGACAGGACCTTCCCTCCAGACTCTAGATTCGTCACCATGATGCTGGCGGGGGAAGATGTCCTCACTCCTTTCTTTCTGAACGCTGTAAGTAGTTTATATAGATATATGCAGTACATACGTTTAGTACAATAACCTGTGGGTGCCTCAGAGCTCCAGGATAGTGGAGGAGAAGAGATGGGTGGACAGGACCTTTCCTCCAGACTCTAGATTCGTCACCATGATGCTGGCGGGGGATGATGTCCTCACTCCTTCCTTTCTGAACGCTGTGAGTAGTTTATATAGATACCTGCAGTACATACGTTTAGTACAGTAACCTGTGGGTGCCTCAGAGCTCCAGGATAGTGGAGGAGAAGAGATGGGTGGACAGGACCTTTCCTCCAGACACTAGATTCGTCACCATGATGCTGGCGGGGGATGATGTCCTCACTCCTTCCTTTCTGAACGCTGTGAGTAGTTTATATAGATACCTGCAGTACATACGTTTAGTACAATAACCTGTGGGTGCCTCAGAGCTCCAGGATAGTGGAGGAGAAGAGATGGGTGGACAGGACCTTTCCTCCAGACAATAGATTCGTCACCATGATGCTGGCGGGGGATGATGTCCTCACTCCTTCCTTTCTGAACGCTGTGAGTAGTTTATATAGATACCTGCAGTACATACGTTTAGTACAATAACCTGTGAGTGCCTCAGAGCTCCAGGATAGTGGAGGAGAAGAGATGGGTGGACAGGACCTTTCCTCCAGACTCTAGATTCGTCAGCATGATGCTGGCGGGGGAAGATGTCCTCACTCCTATCTTTCTGAACGCTGTGAGTAGTTTATATTGATACCTGCAGTACATACGTTTAGTACAATAACCTGTGGGTGCCTCAGAGCTCCAGGATAGTGGAGGAGAAGAGATGGGTGGACAGGACCTTTCCTCCAGACACTAGATTCGTCACCATGATGCTGGCGGGGGAAGATGTCCTCACTCCTTCCTTTCTGAACGCTGTGAGTAGTTTATATAGATACCTGCAGTACATACGTTTAGTACAATAACCTGTGGGTGCCTCAGAGCTCCAGGATAGTGGAGGAGAAGAGATGGGTGGACAGGACCTTTCCTCCGGACACTAGATTCGTCACCATGATGCTGGCGGGGGAAGATGTCCTCACTCCTTCCTTTCTGAACGCTGTGAGTAGTTTATATAGATACCTGCAGTACATACGTTTAGTACAATAACCTGTGGGTGCCTCAGAGCTCCAGGATAGTGGAGGAGAAGAGATGGGTGGACAGGACCTTTCCTCCAGATACTAGATTCGTCACCATGATGCTGGCGGGGGATGATGTCCTCACTCCTTCCTTTCTGAACGCTGTGAGTAGTTTATATAGATACCTGCAGTACATACGTTTAGTACAATAACCTGTGGGTGCCTCAGAGCTCCAGGATAGTGGAGGAGAAGAGATGGGTGGACAGGACCTTTCCTCCAGACTCTAGATTCGTCACCATGATGCTGGCGGGGGAAGATGTCCTCACTCCTTCCTTTCTGAACGCTGTGAGTAGTTTATATAGATACCTGCAGTACAAACGTTTAGTACAATAACCTGTGGGTGCCTCAGAGCTCCAGGATAGTGGAGGAGAAGAGATGGGTGGACAGAACCTTCCCTCCAGACTCCAGATTCGTCACCATGATGCTGGCGGGGGAAGATGTCCTCACTCCTTCCTTTCTGGACGCTGTGAGTAGTTTATATAGATACCTGCAGTACAAACGTTTAGTACAATAACCTGTGGGTGCCTCAGAGCTCCAGGATAGTGGAGGAGAAGAGATGGGTGGACAGGACCTTTCCTCCAGACTCTAGATTCGTCACCATGATGCTGGCGGGGGAAGATGTCCTCACTCCTTCCTTTCTGAACGCTGTGAGTAGTTTATATAGATACCTGCAGTACAAACGTTTAGTACAATAACCTGTGGGTGCCTCAGAGCTCCAGGATAGTGGAAGAGAAGAGATGGGTGGACAGGACCTTTCCTCCAGACTCTAGATTCGTCACCATGATGCTGGCGGGGGAAGATGTCCTCACTCCTTCCTTTCTGAACGCTGTGAGTAGTTTATATAGATACCTGCAGTACAAACGTTTAGTACAATAACCTGTGGGTGCCTCAGAGCTCCAGGATAGTGGAAGAGAAGAGATGGGTGGACAGGACCTTTCCTCCAGACTCTAGATTCGTCACCATGATGCTGGCGGGGGAAGATGTCCTCACTCCTTCCTTTCTGAACGCTGTGAGTAGTTTATATAGATACCTGCAGTACAAACGTTTAGTACAATAACCTGTGGGTGCCTCAGAGCTCCAGGATAGTGGAGGAGAAGAGATGGGTGGACAGGACCGTTCCTCCAGACTCTAGATTCGTCACCATGATGCTGGCGGGGGAAGATGTCCTCACTCCTTCCTTTCTGTACGCTGTGAGTAGTTTATATAGATACCTGCAGTACAAACGTTTAGTACAATAACCTGTGGGTGCCTCAGAGCTCCAGGATAGTGGAAGAGAAGAGATGGGTGGACAGGACCTTTCCTCCAGACTCTAGATTCGTCACCATGATGCTGGCGGGGGAAGATGTCCTCACTCCTTCCTTTCTGAATGCTGTGAGTAGTTTATATATATGTCAGCAGTACATACGTTTAGTACAATAACCTGTGGGTGCCTCAGAGCTCCAGGATAGTGGAAGAGAAGAGATGGGTGGACAGGACCTTTCCTCCAGACACTAGATTCGTCACCATGATGCTGGCGGGGGAAGATGTCCTCACTCCTTCCTTTCTGAACGCTGTGAGTAGTTTATATAGATACCTGCAGTACATACGTTTAGTACAATAACCTGTGGGTGCCTCAGAGCTCAAGGATAGTGGAGGAGAAGAGATGGGTGGACAGGACCTTTCCTCCAGACACTAGATTCGTCACCATGATGCTGGCGGGGGAACATGACCTCACTCCTTCCTTTCTGAACGCTGTGAGTAGTTTAAATAGATACCTGCAGTACATACGTTTAGTACAATAATCTGTGGGTGCCCCAGAGCTCCAGGATAGTGGAGGAGAAGAGATGGGTGGACAGGACCTTTCCTCCAGACTCTAGATTCCATGATGCTGGCGGGGATATGGGTGGACGGGTAAGGTCTTCTCGCTCCTGCCTTTCTGAATGCTGTGAGTAATGCCTTGTCCTATGTTTCATCTCAAGAAACCATATACGATAAGGCATTGTCATACGATATTCGTCACGACTTCTTAATGCTGTGAGTAGTCAATTGTTGTAACGGACATATTAAAGTCATATTGTCTTAAGGGATTCGTCACGATTCGTGGTGGAGGATTTCTGTGAGTCAGTATTAGAATTACCAGAAGTTCAGAACGATTTAGGTTAATCTATAATATCGTACGCGTGAGGGGTTAATGTGTGTTTGCGTTTATTATTATTGTTATTTATTTTCCTCAACTTTTCATTATCTGTGCACATTTTGTATATTGACAGATTGTGAACTGAGGATTGCAATTCTTTGCGCATTCATCTATATGTGCGCTAAGAGGTAAACATCTATAGTTGTCTTTGTTTTAGAAGATCTTCTCGGTTAAAGGAATGGGCCTTTGTTACAGCATCCAAAATGATGTTATCAGGGTACCCTCTGGCTTTTGATAACATATCTAATTCTCTCAACCTCAAGTTTAGATCAGAAGGGTCTGATACTATGGTACATATTCTACGGTCTAGTGAATATGGAATGCTATTTTTAAAATGGCGGGGATGGCAGAACCTAAAGTCTAAATACTGAAGTATATTATGTAGGTCTTTCAAAGAATCATTATCTTGTGTCCATAATATAAAACAGTCATCCAAAAACCTTTTCCAACTTTTTTTTAATACGTTTCCCATTTCATCTCCAAACTTTTGGCCAACCTAACGGTATAATAACTCTGTTAGGTATCCTAGTACAAGTGTAGCGTACGTTGGCGCCATTTTCGTTCCATTTCCAGTTTCCATTAAAATGAAAATTATTATTTGTAAGGATAAATTTCACACTTTCTATAATGAAATCAGGTAACTCATGGGAGTGTTTATCCAACCAATAATGAATTGCCTCTATACTTGTCATGAGGGATATTTGAATAAAGTTTGGCACATCAAATGATACTAACCGGTATTTGGATTTGTTTCTGAAGGGAGCTGGTTGAGAAAATCTGTTGTATCCCTTTCTTTATATTGTAGGTTGTCGTTTATATAAACAAAGTTCGGTTGATTATATGTTTGAAACACTGATGAGGAATAAACCAGTTCACCGCCTTTATGATTTTGATGAATCCAATATATCCTTACTTCTGTTTTTCATACTGTTATGTGTAGAAGTCGATATTAGAAATGTATGGTTTTAATTTTTACCTTATATGTAAATACTAGAAACGCACATTGCGAGGTAAGTATTGGACCTCCATAAGGTCTCAATTCAATTCTTTATTTCGGTATGCGTGGCATCCGGTCCATATACAGGTAACAGTGAGCAGGTTTTGTTACAATAACAATTGGCTCCTCAGACGGAGTGCATGATGAATAAAGAGGTGTAGTAAAATAATAACGTCTGTATCACATGATGACATGAAGTTGATGAAACTGTATTTTAAATCATATGGCCTGCAGACAGGCAGTACATACATGTATGTTAATCTCAAGTCGTTAAAGGCTGGAAAAAACATAATAGAATGAAATTCATCTTCAATATGATCCAATTTAAATACCCTGTATAAGCGCAATGATCTTATAACATTACTATATCGCCCAAGTTCACCTTGAAGTCCTACCATACCGATAAGGTTCGTCATTTCGCGACGGTAAAGGGAACAATCACTATGAGTTAAATACAATTCCGGTTTTAAATTCGATAAGATAAGGTCTCTTTATCTCGTTCATTGCTTAATGCTGTTAGGTAGAGTCAATATTTGTAACATATGATAAAAAAGTACCCAGTTTCGATTTAAAGCACAATGCATAAGGGCCAAAATCGTTACATAATATGAATACATTTAAACATAAAAAGCAATGAACTATCATATTGTGTTGCTTGAAAGAAAATCTTGTCTTCGTTATGTGCAATTTTTCAAAATGTGTATATGTATGATTGAAATATGTTTTCTCTTTTTTCTTCTTCTGAATAAATTGGCAACGATACAGCATAATTTGCCTGTAGTCATGTTATATATACGTTATATTCTGACTGTTTTTTATTAAGGCGATGGACCTCTACTCGAAAACCAGCGATCTGAAGGTTCAGGGGAAATATTACAGTGAGATATGTTACAGGTATGTAATATTATCATCAAAACCAGATTCTAGTTTATATAGGCAACTAGAAATATGTGCATGTGATGCACTGTGATGTCCCCCGTCCAGACAATCAGAAAATGAAACTACCCCATATATGTACTAAGTTCAAATTGCTTCCATGACAACAAGAATAAAATTCAGAATAACCAAAGTAGCGAAATGCACCACTCCTACTTACTTGCATTACGGAATTATGGACCTATTGAATCAAGGAACCGAGGAACCAAGGACGGAACTGAAAACATTATACCTCCCGCAAAGCATAATTACCGACTTATCGACAGTGCTACACAAAATAATGTCATAGGTTATACACTGTTCATTGAGGAATAAGAAACCCTTCATGAAAGAAAATGTTCCATCCATACATTTGCCAACTGTAGATCAATACTCCCAGTGTTCTTCAATAAATAGTTCATGTTGTCAAATGTAATAATGAATGTGATTTTGTGAAAATTAAAAAAAAAAACAGAAAAGAAAATCATCAGAAGTCGTCGAAAGTGATGACATGAATAGTTTTCTAAAGAGATAGATTTCTTCTCTGGCGGTTTCAACATTGAACCATCAGCAAGCAATATTCCTTGTTTGAGTTATGAGTTATGAGTTATGAGTTATGAATTTTTCAAATCTACTCTGACTATCATTTCTATATCTTTTTGTTTATCATAAAGAAATTAAAACCTTACTAAACTAAGGTTGAGCACAAAAACCTACAAGAGTACATTTACCTGCCTCACATGATTAAAAGCGCATATTTTGCATGAATCTTGTAATTTGATCTTCAACTATGGAGACCCTTTATCCTCTGAAGATCATAGCATAATAATGTTTTTGGGACAATTTAGAAAAAATACTATTTTCAAAAAAACAAGCTACATGTATCTTCCTCTAAAAGACAAATCAAAAGTTTAGTTACAATGAATCAAATTCTTTGTTAAATGAACATATGACTGTCTTATTCATTGATTACTTTTCATGTACTTCTATGCCTGATATGGAACTGTTTTTTACAATCTGAAATCTGACACCACAATAGCATTTAAGGATAAAGATCATATTATCTTTGTCAGGCCATTTACTATGTAGACCTATTTTTGTTTGGATGCTCTTTGTGATGTTTTTGACTAACGAACCGCCGAAGAAAGAATTGACATGAGTTAATTGTTTGAATAAATCTTTATCAGATCATTTGTTTTCCGTTTCTTTGTGCCAGCGTGCAGACCCCTAAAGGTCCTAGATGTTATGTGAGCAGTCTACTGGAGCTCTGGTCCTACAATCAAACTCTTCTCAACTCCTTGACTAGAACACAGATACAGGACCATATCAACACTATCACTGTCAGGTTAGTAGTCTACTGGAGCTCTGGTCCTACAACCAAACTCTTCTCAACTCCTTGACTAGAACACAGATACAGGACCATATCAACACTATCACTGTCAGGTTAGTAGTCTACTGGAACTCTGGTCCTACAACCAAACTCTTCTCAACTCCTTGACTAGAACACAGATACAAGACGACATCAACAGTGCCACACAGAGGTGAGTGCTTCCCAAACATCACATGTTTGGGTCCTCTACAAAATTGTTGACAGCCATGATGCTCTTGCAATGATTTTTTATTATGTCATTATTATAACCCTGAGAAATAAGCCTGCCTTACAGAGCCAACAGCCAAGATCCTCACTCGACATCCCCGAAAAATGCCATTGCAAAGATAAGGTGCTTTGTTCACATTGCTCACAATAACAAAGTTAAGCTAGATGCAGGATTTTTGCACAATTGGAAACAATTCTTCGGGTTTCTGAAAGCAGTCTATAGTCCCTCTTGGCTGTGATTGCTCAACACTCATTTCTGACCGTGAATAAAATCTTGTAAGACGCTTATATTGCGTCTTCAGTTGACCATCATCCATTAGCGACGATCCATAAATTGCGTTTCAAAAGCGCAGTTAAATAATGCTTAAGATATTGAACTCTCTATGCAAGAAATGAATAAAGCCATCAATCAGCTCTCATGCGGAAAAAAACACCAGTTTAAAGAGACACAGAGTACAGTTGAACCAGAAAGAAAGTACCCCCTTTCTAGAAATTTCTAGAAATTTTCTAGTACGTATCTAGAAAATTTCTAGAACGTATCTAGAAATTTTCTAGTGCGTATCTAGAAATTTTCTAGAACGTATCTAGAAATTTTCTAGTGAGTATCTAGAAATTTCTAGAAATTTCTAGAAATTTCGAGTTTTTATTTTTTGCAAGATATTCAAAATCTAATCAAATGTTTCAAAGCTGTTTATTAAATCTTATATCATGTGAAAATATGAAGTCTGTGAGTTTACTAGAAACGGAGATATTCCATGTTAAAGTTTTTCTCCTCTACAATCTGTCCTCATTATAACGCCCCTGCTAATCAGCTGTCATGCATGGCTAACGCGCTACATAACGGGAGCTTACAGGCTTTGTCGCTGATTAAATCACCATTCATTGTTTACTAAGATAGCTGTCGCACAACAAAAATTTGTTTTGTAATATAAAGAATGCAGATATATAACAGACAGATTATTTATTAACGTCTTCCCTCAAATGATATAAAATATTTTTAACATTTATTTATTTATATTTAACTTTTTTCTCACGACGTGCGACTCGAGTAATCTGTCACTTAGTTACCTCCACAATAGTAAAGTTATAAACATAACCTTAAACGATCGGAACGTTGCATTTAATCTGTAGGCAGAGAGATATTTTATTTTCAGTGTCACATCATGATTACAGAAACGAACAGCGTCGTATGGAAAATAATAAGTAATGAGTCAAGATTATGGAAAACAAATTCATACAGAAATACAGTACAGAAATACAATGCAGTAAATAATTTGTACATTGCATAAAATAAATTCTTCCTTTCGATAAACTTATCAAAACAAGAGAATTAGTGAGCAAGCTCACGTTTTATACCCCCGCTTCCCTAAGTGATTATAGAAACTAAGATACTACACTTAGTAAGGATTCCTACAAATATGCAAAACTGTTTTAATTTGTTTAAAAGTCAATGAAAATGCAGATATAGACTTCCTGATTGCATGTAAGCTATATAAGCTCTTATGAAACTAACAATGTATTTTTCAGACATTTATGATTCTTATATAGTCACTATTGTATTAATAAAATCTTCAATGTCCTTTCAATGTGACTGTATCATAAGAAAGAAGTTAACCATAAAAAAAATACTGAGAGTACATCAACTGGCTCATCTGTACAAATAATATCAGAGTTAAGAGGGGAACAAAAATGACTTCCTCAAAGAGTCACTTTTACAAGAAAGAAATCGAAATCTAAAAATAATAATGAGAGTGGTCTGACTGAAAAATACAAAAGGCATATCTAGGGACCATAGCCATTACATATATACAGTTTTATCACATTGGAAGAAATAGTATCAGAGTTAAGAGGGGAACACAAATGACTTCCTCAAAGAGTCACTTCTACAATTAAGAAGTTGAAAATCTAAAATAATGATCATGGCATCTGACCAAAATTAACAAAAGGCACATCTAAGGACTGTAGGGATTACATATATAAAGTTTTGCGACATTTGAACATAAAGTATTCGAGTTAAGAGCGGAACAAAAGGATTTCCTCGAACAGTCACTTCTACAACAAAGAAGTCAAAAATCTAAAAAAACAATGAGACAATCTGACCAAAATATACAAAAGGCACATCTAGGGACCATAGTGATTAAAAATATGAAGTTTTGTGACATTTGAACAAATAATATCCGAGTTATGAGCGGAACAAAAATGATTTCCTCAAAGAGTCACTTCTACAACAAAGAAGTCTAAAGTCTAAAAAAATAAAGAGGGCATTTGGCCGAGATATACAAAAGGCACGTCTAGGGACCATAGTGATTACACATATGAAGTTTCGTGACATTTGAACAAATAGTATTCGAGTTATGAGCGGAACAAAAAGTGTGACGGACGGACGGACAGACGGACAGACGGACAGACGGACGGACGGACGCGCTGACCGCTATATACCCCCGACTACTTCGTAGCGGGGGTATAATAATACACACTTTATGACATCTTTTCAACCTCTGATAGAGACTAAACATCATTTTTATGACAGACATAGTTGTTTCATCATTGTAATGCAAGACTCGTGTAAACAGAATGACTCAGATACTTACGATATTGAAAAGTCAAGCTTAGCATACAACCATTATCAGCTGCCGCTAAGTTTTATCTAGAGTAAACATTAACTTTATCTTACAAATTATACTACCTTCATTTATATATTCATATTGCTTTTAACTTTTCATTCAGTTAATCTAGACTTTATTTCCCATATTGCTCTGAACTAGGTCATAAGAATTGAACGTCCCCTTTTTAACTCAGTACGTCTAAACATTCACACAATTGATAACGGGTTAGCCATTAAGAATAATAGATATTTTATTGCACCGACGGAAAGCTTTAATGAGTGTAAAATGGCCACTTGTAGCTAGTTGCAATAATAAAATAAAAATGATGATACTGTATTGTCCGACAAAGGAATTTGATTAACAACAGTGAGAAGCAGCATGTTAAAGACAATGAAGGCAAATGGAGAAATGAAATAACTTAAAAACACAGCATCAACGGAACTACCGAGGGTATCTCTTGTGCGAAACAAAATTCAAGATAACATTCCAGTTTGTACATATGTCATATAAGTGTACATGATATGTATACAGCCTCGTTGAGACAGGAAACATTTTGTTTGATTTATAATTGTCAACTTGATACATAGGGGCGCAGAATTGGACAAAATCATAAACAATGACCGGCACCATCAGTGTGAAAAGCCTGGCAACGGCAATAAAACATGTTTGCAAGGAATTTTAAGTAGTATTTTGATTTATAATATGTATAGGTGCGGATATTTTATCAAAAATAGTTTGTATCAACAGTTTTGTAATTATGTCGGGTTTGTTCGTGTGATGTCGCCAACTTCAAAATGTCGGACCTGATATCCATAGGACAGTCTCGTTGATGTCGATAATATCTCTCTGATATACAAGTACACACATCTATTTATTCGATGCATAAAGCATGTAATGATTTAATGATGTTTTCTCTCCCATAGCACTGGATCAATAATGGAGTCATGCTATATTAAAGGGTCTAATACAAGATGACGTAGATTTTCATTTCTAATATGTAGCTGCCTTCATGCATTTAGTGTAACGTACAGTGTATATCATACGCTGGGTCTTATCATTAAGACACTGTATATTGGTAAAGCACACATTCGGGAAATACACATACTTTTGCATATGCGGCAATATACGTGTATTACCGGTAATACATGCATAACAAGGTCATGCGACTTGTTATTTGCCAGTTGTTTAAATACTAGGATAATTCATACAGTTCATCTCTCACATCAAAGTGTATGGTGCAAGAAACACCGAAGCCGAGTTATGTAATAAGGTCAATTATTGTATGCGTGTCACCAGTCTAAAATACGTAATACGCTGGACTTGAAAGAGGTCCTTTCATCAAAGTCATGTTGACCCGCCATTTTGAGTTGTTTTAATTGCGTTAAATGATACAAAAGGACTGTATTGTTGTTATAATTGTTTTAATGCTAAATTATTCGCGTTTGGTTTTACAAACTATATAAAATTACTTTGATAACTTTCTTAGTCTTCTTATCAATTCATACAATTAAACATATAGCAGAAAGATATCAAAATGTTAGGGATGAGACTCTTGTAATCTTTCATTTAACTGATGACTGCAGAAAATACAAACACAATAATTATAAGCTGTTTCACAAGCAATGAGGCATTTCATAAGCAAAAAAAGTCAGTTACCTTTAGAACTGATTACGGGTTTAGTACACAATTTACTGTCGTCATATATATCGTCTCGGGTATACTGATATCAAAGAAAGAAGTTTTTTTATTGTACATTCACTTTACAGGTTTAGAGGGATAGAGCACAATTATATGTAAATTTGACAAGTTTTAGAGTTATTGAAATACAACCGTCAGTAAATATGTTTGCGCTATTTTCTTATTGTTTCGCTTGTTGTAAAGGTATGCAGATAAAATGCATACATGTATGAACAGACGTACATTTGTAACTGTGTCTATTTATCTGATTTGATAATGGTAAAAATATTTATAATACATGGAAGTAATCCAGTGCTAAATTACATGCATGTATATGCAAAATACAATATTAAATGGCTGATTCATACCTTTTGTTATACATAGAGAGAGAGAGAAATTGTTTATTTTTGTCTCATCCCTTACATTCAAAAATATTTCAATAATGCATACATAAAAAAAATGTAAAAGCCGCCAAAAGGCTTCTAGAGACAATACATTAGGATCACATATAACACTGTAATACATATAAATGAAGAGAAAAAAATAAATAAATAAATAAAACACACCGACACACACCTAACAATAATCCATATCAATACATATTTGCAAACATACAGGCTTACGAGCATACATACATCCATTAATACATGCGTACAGTACATACACTAAACTGCTGTGGCGATGGATTTGATGTGGTGTATATTGGACAGCATGTAAATAGTCTTATCAAGAGAAGATAATCTGTGAAAATACTGGTCACATACATTAAGTTTATAAAATAGCCCAGATCTTATTTCTTTGTAGAAATTGCACTCGACAAGAAAATGAACCTCGTCCTCTATAGAATTACTATTACGTATCTCCCCAATTTCATAAGCAATAATCTAGCAAGCAGAACTTGTTAATATGTTGCGTCAGAAGACAAAAGATCGTACGGAGGAAACTGCATATTTTACAAAACAAACTCTATTAATGTCGGCTATGCATGCATGAAACATACAATATTTTCCAAATTGAATCAATATTTTATGACTTTAAGGACATCTTACTTATGGAACGAAATGAGAATTATTATCTAAATTCTTTGAAATACGTAATTAAAGGAAAGAAAGAATATTCTACCGTTTCTTCTCGTGATCATCGATTTAGTTTTGTTCTTGGGTTTGGACAAAGTGATCCTAAGAACAAAACGTTTATCAGACGTTTGTCCTCATAAACATTTTAATTGTCATAAAATCCACAGCCCTTCTTTGTGTTTTCTATCGTCTTCTTCTTCCTCGGTAACGATCTTAAAATCATTTATCAATAATATTGTGTATGTTGGAGCGGATTAAACTTGAGTAAAATTGTACAAAACAGCTACAGAACTAACTTACGACAAGCACATATCACTTTCATATCTTGATATCTTTTAAATAAGTTATTGAATGGCATTTTCAGATTGTTCTCTAAATACGATATTATTGTTATAAAATGGTAACAAGCGTTACCAGATGATAGCAAATGCAATTAACTCAGCGAACCGTATCTCCTGAACACGCCAGCGGTCGCTCAAGTGTAATACACAAGTAGTGCGGGATGTCAAGACATAAGTTTCAATAAACAGTTAAAGTTACACAATACACATTCGGATTCTAGAGAGGGACAGGAACGCTAATCTTTTCCTTAGATGATAGCGCAAAACCACATTATGTAATTCAGTTTATGGCAAGCGGACATGCCTGTTACCGCGCAGTGGTAGTGGGATGTAAAGTCATTGTGTGAAAGTGAAATTTGATTTCCTAAATTCATTCAAGTACGCATCTTGTTTTGCATTTGGAACTATTTAGACAATCACTAAATACACTTGACAACGTTACATACGAAACATGGGTTCGAACCCTTGACCAGTTGGATTCAGGCCCAGTAAGCCAACCCGTTGACCACGGAGGTCAGTTGCAGACAATGGATTTCATACTGTCTTCATATTTCTTAAATAAATGTCATTGGCACCGAGTGTACATCAACGGTTAGTTAATGCTTTTGTACTTGTTTGCTGCTCTTTTTTCAAATGTTTGTAAAATTTTGCATTGACTATTTGTATGTACAGACCAATATATATCTATATTTGTAATGTTCGCCCCAAAACCAGTTCGGCCCAATAAATATATGATAAACTCATACCAATGTGTATGGTTTGATATGATTATATATGTGTAGTTGGTTATGTATAACAAAGAAATTTATCATATTACGCATATATTAGGACCTATTATCTTCCTAATGCTTGATTAGATTTACGGTGCGACAGCGATATTCTCGCATGATTTCCAGAAATGTCGCATGTACTTTCAACCCTATTTATATTTTGTTTGATTGTTCAATTGAACTGTTAAGTCAACTTATCTTAATATGATAATAAACTGTCGGGAAATAGAAAGTAGTCAGTGTAATGTTTGCATGCTGTTACAATACCCTCCCCTTCAAGTATCGGTTAACAAGCTCCATGCATTGACTGTGCATGCAAGACTTCATGTGTTTAGAGCTTGCATCTCTGTAGGGAGGATAAAGGAACAGCCACCTAAATCATATGCACTGTAATGTAACAGAAGAAGAAGAAGAAGAAAAATAGCTTATTTCAGTGTCACGTGCTATTACATTTTTTACAAACTTTGTATGGTAAAACAATATCACAAGGTATAAAATCATTGCAGATAAAAATAGACAGCACCCGGCCTTGAAGGCCTATGAGACACCATAGTACAATTTTTCCATATTAAAATATATAAGTAAATAGACATAAAACATTTGGGTACAACAATTGGGTATAAAAGATGGGTTAAACATAGTTAGGTAAGACGCAACCTCCTTCTTCTTCTTCATTAACACCTTCTGTCTGATTCCCAGATACAAATGTCAATATAGAAGCAGATAACACGACATAAATCCACTGGTCAACAAGCGAGCAGCGTATTGTCGCGACAGTACTCAACACTCAGACAGTCCACTCCCCTCCCGTCCCCCCCCCCCCACCCCACATTTCCAGCGAATACCTTGCAGTCACGGTTTAGGATTCGTAGCAATTCGTTAGTTAGCAATCTCCTAGTGTAACATTGCGTCATGGAGACATGGGAAAGTGTGCAGGTGTATCCACATGCTCTAGTTGCAGTAGGTTTCATTTTATCTGATCTTAATGAATATCTCTCAAAATGATTTGCTTTTGGTTCATTTCTATAAGATAAACTTTAATATATTTGTAAAGTATACATGTATGTAACAGAGCACTATTGTGTCAATGTGGATATAATACCCGTGTTTCAAAATCGTAGTGGCCGGGGACTTCTAATCTCAAGGGCGTATTTCATAGTGCTTACCACGACTGATCTTAATCTGTATGCTTTGTTTAAGCTTTTAGAACTCCAAATTTGCAGTGATTGTATGATTGGTTTGGGTAAACTCGTCACAAGTCAAAAAACGAAAACGATCTACCCACAAGGCATACAGTCAGTAAGTAAGAAAAAACAAGTTCTGAGTAAATTGTTCAGAGTAGACCAAGTCCTCACTTTAACCCATAACACGAATAAATGAATATAATTATGATGTTAAGGTTTTTAAAGTAAAGAAAGTGCTGAAATTCTGTCAGTATGTCAAACTGTTTTACTGATTACATATGAAATGATGCGCGTCATGATTTTGATGATAATGCAGAGGAATACATGGATGACAACTTCTTTGTTCATGGTATGCAACAATTCGACACAGATTGTTGTTGTGTACTTCTCAAGCAGTCGCATACGATGAAGTTGTTATCCATATTATCCCTCTGCATTATTGTTTTTCCAATTTCTAAAATACCTCTCAAAAAAGTTATGATTTTGATGCATTAAGAAAATGCGCATTGTTATTTTGCTGTAGGATAAACCTCACTTTGTACTCTTTCATCACAAGTAGGTATTTATTTTCATTGCGTACTTTTTGTAGCGTAATATACGCACAAATAATGGTTAAATTTAACTCTAATACGTGTATGTCATTTATCAGTTGTACATGTAACTTGTAATCGAGATCAATTTCATATCGTTCATATCATTTTGATACCGTCGACCCCTTAAATGTACCCCTAAACATACAAATTGGCATGATATGGCAATAGTGCAGTATCTGTGTTACGACATGAATAAATATATGAACATTCTAATTGAACTGAAAACATTATTTTCATGAAAATCTCGTTGCAGTACTAATGTGTCATAGATCACATTGGACGGTATGATATATCTGTACTAGGTGAGGAATTTCTGTTGTTGCCCAAATACATACACGGTTGTATCGCAGCCACTTCATGTTCTAATATTTTAACAGATCGCAATTAATGATGACACAATTATAGCAGCCTTATATCTCGTTCAGTCTGAAATAACAAAATGGGTGTCCTTGGATTAACAGGATGATTGTGTAATATATAACAAAGAAAGCAGATGTTGGTTCAATTTGCAAATAACTCAGTCAACCGTATCTCCCGAACACGCCAGTGGTCGCTGCACTGTAAAACGCTTTGAGTATGTCGGAATGCAAACCAATCAGCTCAATTAGAAGTTGAGTGAGAATACACATTCGGATTCTCGCGTGAAAGGAAGATTGGAAATACTATGTTATGTGATAGAGCTGATGACAGTGGTATGTTTATTACAGACCGTTGATTGCTGCGCAATGATAACGAGTGGAATGCAATTCTATAAATGAATGAATAAATTTAGTCTAAAAGTTAGACATTGAAATGAAATAAATCTATGAAAAGTTAAATAACATAAAAAGAAGACGAACTTTTCTTCACTTTCATTGAGCATTTGAGTCTCCTTGTTTAGGTTTTTACCTTATTTTAGGCCCTGGCTGGCAGACTAGAATATAGTATTTGTCCTACATATTGATAATTGATAATCATTACTTAATACACATAATCGAGAAAAACTACATTTCATTGTGATCTGAAATTATCACGATCATTGTAGGTTTTTATTTATCTTAACTTTTGTCTTCTATATCATAAATGGTTAATATAAAAAATATCTAATACGGTTTATATAAAATCATTGAAATATCTGCAATAAATAACATTTGGGAATCTCAGTTATATCTCGTGTATCTGTACTAAGTGCATATTGTCGTATCTTCTACGATAGCGTCTCAAAAGAATGGAAAATTAAATTGATGAATCAAAATGGAAAGATATGAAGACGAATAAACCAACATGCAATCCATAAAAACGGCTTAAAATAGATTGAGTATTCACTGGGTATACAGATGTTAATCTTAATCCAACCGTTTGGTCTAAATGACACTAAAAGGTATTGAAAATATGCATATACAAATGAAAACCTACCAGAAACAAATATCATTTCAGCTTACCCAAGTGTTTTACAGGCAGTTCCAGAAGCTGAAAATCCATTTTATAGTAATGAAAGGGTATTTTTATTAATCACTGATCATTCCGTATTAGTTTAACTCACTATAAGATTTTCGGTGAATGTATATTTCTTAAAAGTATTTGATATTCCACATAAACCTTTATCCTTAAACAACATTATGTTATTTATTGCATAACTCATAATTTTAAACATGCTTTGTTGGAGTGTTTATGTATAGATATGAGACGAGAATGAATAGATTTAATTTCTGTCTTTCTGACTATCTGTCGGTTTGTTTGTCTATGCACTCAAAGCCTTTTGATCCATTGGTAAATAAATTCAGAATAATCTTGGAGGTCCATATATTCTATTATGATTCTTATACGTCTGAAGATCTTTCTTGTATTTGTCACATTATTTAAATTCACGTGAGCCAAACATTATAAATAGCGTGTTTTGATCGCGGACTATCGACTGTTGCTGAAAAGAATGATCTGGATGTAAATCGGTTTTGCACGGTGATGAAGGTTGAAGGAATAAAGTAGCGATAATGATCGAAAACCGGACAATGACAATCGGCATCACTGTGAAATAAACTTCGATTTATGCGTACATGTGAAGCAGAAGATTTATGATTACATGAAACAACAGATTGTTATAAATGTTCGTAATCGACGGTCAGTAAACCACAAATAGAATTATAATGGTCATCAAATTATGCTTTTGATATGTTTGTTTAAAGAAATATTGGACGATCGTGAACGACATTCTACTGATTTAGGTTCATTAGTGATTGGATTGAGTTATATCTTTTTATAGTCTTAAGCCTCTGTTTCTGAACCAACTGATATATCTTCTAAGAATTCGGTGGTTGGCCTCAGACATTGCCCTGACAGCTAGCCCTACAACCTTCGTATCCTAAAGGTGTAACCGAGGTAAGGGAAACTTTGGTTCAAGCCATGCTGTTATGCTGATCGAGGTTTTGCAGACAACACAATGGCTTCACGGACTGCTTCAAAGTCAACCTGAAAACTCTAAGCAGCATTACAAAGTCCTTGGAAAGTCCTCTAGTGAAAGAGCGCACTGCTGGGAGAACAGCACTCATGGTTGGGACTGGAAATGGGGGAGGAAAAAAGTGTTACCGATTTTCACAGTAGCAGTGGGTGATAATAGCCCATAACTATTTTGAATTAAACCATTTAATGCTTTCCCTGTATTGTAAATAAATTGATTTAATGTGTTGCTCTCCTGTGAACAAATACAGAAGATTTGTTGGTTATCATATGACTCTTTGAGTTAATTATCAATATGTGACACCGTAGCCTATTTGAAGTTATGTTATTATCCTCCCCAACAGCCCAGTATTCGGCACGAAGCTGGATGTGACGACGATGCTCGGAGGAAACTTGAAGAGGGGGGTCGGGGGCAGAATCGAGGCAGCGTCTGCCATCCAGATCACCTGGCTGCTGAGTCGAGAGGAGGAGGTAATTGAGTAGGGGAAGAAGGGCGGGTGTGAAGGATGGCGCAGGAGAAGTATGGTGGGGTGAGAAGGAAGGGGGAGGGGAAGTAGGGCCTGGTGAGAAGGAGGGCGTGGTGAGAAGGAAGGGGAAGGGGAAGGAGGTCGGGATGAGAAGGAAGAGGGAGGGGAAGGAGGGCGGGGTGAGAAGGAAGAGGGAGGAGAAATAGGGCGGGATGAGAAAGAAGGGGGAGGGGAAGAAGGGCGTGATGAGAAGGAAGGGGGAGGGTAAGGAGGGCGTGGTGAGAAGGAAGGGGGAGTGGAAGGAGGGCGAGATGAGAAGGAAGGGGGAGGGGAAGGAGGGCGGGGTGAGAAGGAAGGGGGAGGGGAAGGAGGGCGGGATGAGAAGGAAGGGGAAGGAGGGTGGGGTGAGAAGGAAGGGGGAGGGGAAGGAGGGCGGGATGAGAAGGAAGGGGGAGGGGAAGGAGGGCGGGATGAGAAGGAAGGGGGAGGGGAAGGAGGGCGGGGTGAGAAGGAAGGGGGAGGGGAAGGAGGGCGGGATGAGAAGGAAGGGGGAGGGGAAGGAGGGCGGGATGAGAAGGAAGGGGGAGGGGAAGGAGGGCGGGATGAGAAGGAAGGGGGAGGGGAAGGAGGGCGGGATGAGAAGGAAGGGGGAGGGGAAGGAGGGCGGGGTGAGAAGGAAGGGGGAGGGGAAGGAGGGCGGGATGAGAAGGAAGGGGGAGGGGAAGGAGGGCGGGATGAGAAGGAAGGGGAAGGAGGGTGGGGTGAGAAGGAAGGGGGAGGGGAAGGAGGGCGGGATGAGAAGGAAGGGGGAGGGGAAGGAGGGCGGGATGAGAAGGAAGGGGGAGGGGAAGGAGGGCGAGATGAGAAGGAAGGGGAAGGGGAAGGAGGGCGGGATGAGAAGGAAGGGGGAGGTGAAGAAGGGCGGAATGAGAAGGAAGGGGAAGGAGGGTGGGGTGAGAAGGAAGGGGGAGGGGAAGGAGGGCGGGATGAGAAGGAAGGGGGAGGGGAAGGAGGGCGGGATGAGAAGGAAGGGGGAGGGGAAGGAGGGCGGGGTGAGAAGGAAGGGGGAGGGGAAGGAGGGCGGGATGAGAAGGAAGGGGGAGGGGAAGGAGGGCGGGATGAGAAGGAAGGGGGAGGGGAAGGAGGGCGGGATGAGAAGGAAGGGGGAGGGGAAGGAGGGCGGGATGAGAAGGAAGGGGGAGGGGAAGGAGGGCGGGGTGAGAAGGAAGGGGGAGGGGAAGGAGGGCGGGATGAGAAGGAAGGGGGAGGGGAAGGAGGGCGGGATGAGAAGGAAGGGGGAGGGGAAGGAGGGCGGGGTGAGAAGGAAGGGGGAGGGGAAGGAGGGCGAAATGAGAAGGAAGGGGAAGGAGGGCGGGGTGAGAAGGAAGGGGAGGGGAAGGAGGGCGGGATGAGAAGGAAGGGGGAGGGGAAGGAGGGCGGGGTGAGAATGAAGGGGGAGGGGAAGGAGAGCGAGATGAGAAGGAAGGGGGAGGGGAAGGAGGGCGGGATGAGAAGGAAGGGGGAGGGGAAGGAGGGCGGGGTGAGAAGGAAGGGGGAGGGTAAGGAGGGCGTGGTGAGAAGGAAGGGGGAGTGGAAGGAGGGCGAGATGAGAAGGAAGGGGGAGGGGAAGGAGGGCGGGGTGAGAAGGAAGGGGGAGGGGAAGGAGGGCGAAATGAGAAGGAAGGGGAAGGAGGGCGGGGTGAGAAGGAAGGGGAGGGGAAGGAGGGCGGGATGAGAAGGAAGGGGGAGGGGAAGGAGGGCGGGGTGAGAATGAAGGGGGAGGGGAAGGAGGGCGGGATGAGAAGGAAGGGGGAGGGGAAGGAGGGCGGGGTGAGAAGGAAGGGGGAGGGGAAGGAGGGCGGGATGAGAAGGAAGGGGGAGGGGAAGTAGGGCTGGATGAGAAGGAAGGGGGAGGGGAAGAGGGCGGGGTGAGAAGGAAGGGGGAGGGGAAGGAGGGCGGGGTGAGAAGGAAGGGGGAGGGGAAGGAGGGCGTGATGAGAAGGAAGGGGGAGGGGAAGGAGGGCGAGATGAGAAGGAAGGGGGAGGGGAAGGAGGGCGTGATGAGAAGGAAGGGGGAGGGGAAGGAGGGCGTGATGAGAAGGAAGGGGGAGGGGAAGGAGGGCGGGATGAGAAGGAAGGGGAAGGAGGGCGGGATGAGAAGGAAGGGGAAGGAGGGCGGGATGAGAAGGAAGGGGGAGGGGAAGGAGGGCGGAATGAGAAGGAAGGGGAAGGAGGGTGGGATGAGAAGGAAGGGGGAGGTGAAGAAGGGCGGAATGAGAAGGAAGGGGAAGGAGGGTGGGGTGAGAAGGAAGGGGGAGGGGAAGGAGGGCGGGATGAGAAGGAAGGGGGAGGGGAAGGAGGGCGGGATGAGAAGGAAGGGGGAGGGGAAGGAGGGCGGGGTGAGAAGGAAGGGGGAGGGGAAGGAGGGCGAAATGAGAAGGAAGGGGAAGGAGGGCGGGGTGAGAAGGAAGGGGAGGGGAAGGAGGGCGGGATAAGAAGGAAGGGGGAGGGGAAGGTGGGCGGGGTGAGAATGAAGGGGGAGGGGAAGGAGGGCGGGATGAGAAGGAAGGGGGAGGGGAAGGAGGGCGGGGTGAGAAGGAAGGGGGAGGGGAAGGAGGGCGAAATGAGAAGGAAGGGGAAGGAGGGCGGGGTGAGAAGGAAGGGGAGGGGAAGGAGGGCGGGATGAGAAGGAAGGGGGAGGGGAAGGAGGGCGGGTTGAGAATGAAGGGGGAGGGGAAGGAGGGCGAGATGAGAAGGAAGGGGAAGGAGGGCGGGATGAGAAGGAAGGGGGAGGGGAAGGAGGGCGGAATGAGAAGGAAGGGGAAGGAGGGTGGGGTGAGAAGGAAGGGGGAGGGGAAGGAGGGTGGGGTGAGAAGGAAGGGGGAGGGGAA
Organism: Steromphala cineraria; assembly: GCA_916613615.1. Classification (NCBI taxonomy): domain Eukaryota; kingdom Metazoa; phylum Mollusca; class Gastropoda; order Trochida; family Trochidae; genus Steromphala; species Steromphala cineraria. Next base: position 4,794,885 of record OU744722.1, read on the forward strand.
GGAGGGCGGGATGAGAAGGAAGGGGGAGGGGAAGGAGGGCGGGATGAGAAGGAAGGGGGAGGGGAAGGAGGGCGGGATGAGAAGGAAGGGGGAGGGGAAGGAGGGCGTGATGAGAAGGAAGGGGGAGGGGAAGGAGGGCGTGATGAGAAGGAAGGGGGAGGGGAAGGAGGGCGGGATGAGAAGGAAGGGGAAGGAGGGCGGGATGAGAAGGAAGGGGAAGGAGGGCGGGATGAGAAGGAAGGGGGAGGGGAAGGAGGGCGGAATGAGAAGGAAGGGGAAGGAGGGTGGGATGAGAAGGAAGGGGGAGGTGAAGAAGGGCGGAATGAGAAGGAAGGGGAAGGAGGGTGGGGTGAGAAGGAAGGGGGAGGGGAAGGAGGGTGGGGTGAGAAGGAAGGGGGAGGGGAAGGAGGGCGGGATGAGAAGGAAGGGGGAGGGGAAGGAGGGCGGGATGAGAAGGAAGGGGGAGGGGAAGGAGGGCGGGATGAGAAGGAAGGGGGAGGGGAAGGAGGGCGGGGTGAGAAGGAAGGGGGAGGGGAAGGAGGGCGAAATGAGAAGGAAGGGGAAGGAGGGCGGGATGAGAAGGAAGGGGCAGGGGAAGGAGGGTGGGGTGAGAAGGAAGGGGGAGGGGAAGGAGGGCGGGATGAGAAGGAAGGGGGAGGGGAAGGAGGGCGGGATGAGAAGGAAGGGGGAGGGGAAGGAGGGCGGGGTGAGAAGGAAGGGGGAGGGGAAGGAGGGCGAAATGAGAAGGAAGGGGAAGGAGGGCGGGGTGAGAAGGAAGGGGAGGGGAAGGAGGGCGGGATGAGAAGGAAGGGGGAGGGGAAGGTGGGCGGGGTGAGAATGAAGGGGGAGGGGAAGGAGGGCGAGATGAGAAGGAAGGGGGAGGGGAAGGAGGGCGGGATGAGAAGGAAGGGGGAGGGGAAGGAGGGCGGGGTGAGAAGGAAGGGGGAGGGGAAGGAGGGCGGGATGAGAAGGAAGGGGGAGGGGAAGTAGGGCTAGATGAGAAGGAAGGGGGAGGGGAAGAGGGCGGGGTGAGAAGGAAGGGGGAGGGGAAGGAGGGCGTGATGAGAAGGAAGGGGGAGGGGAAGGAGGGCGAGATGAGAAGGAAGGGGGAGGGGAAGGAGGGCGGGGTGAGAAGGAAGGGGGAGGGGAAGGAGGGCGTGATGAGAAGGAAGGGGGAAGGGAAGGAGGGCGGGATGAGAAGGAAGGGGAAGGAGGGCGGGATGAGAAGGAAGGGGAAGGAGGGCGGGATGAGAAGGAAGGGGGAGGGGAAGGAGGGCGAGATGAGAAGGAAGGGGGAGGGGAAGGAGGGCGAGATGAGAAGGAAGGGGGAGGGGAAGGAGGGCGGGGGTGAGAAGGAAGGGGGAGGGGAAGGAGGGCGTGATGAGAAGGAAGGGGGAGGGGAACGAGGGCGGGATGAGAAGGAAGGGGGAGGGGAAGGAGGGCGGGATGAGAAGGAAGGGGGAGGGGAAGGAGGGCGGGATGAGACGGAAGGGGAAGGGGAAGGAGGGCGTGGTGAGAAGGAAGGGGCAGGGGAAGGAGGGCGTGGTGAGAAGGAAGGGGAAGGGGAAGGAGGGCGGGATGAGAAGGAAGGGGGAGGGGAAGGAGGGCGGGATGAGAAGGAAGGGGAAGGGGAAGGAGGGCGTGGTGAGAAGGAAGGGGCAGGGGAAGGAGGGCGTGGTGAGAAGGAAGGGGAAGGGGAAGGAGGGCGGGATGAGACGGAAGGGGGAGGGGAAGGAGGGCGGGATGAGAAGGAAGGGGGAGGGGAAGGAGGGCGGGATGAGAAGGAAGGGGGAGGGGAAGGAGGGCGTGGTGAGAAGGAAGGGGGAGTGGAAGTAGGGAAGGGCGTGGTGAGAAGGAAGGGGGAGGGGAAGGAGGGTGGGGTGTGTAGGAAGGGGAAGTAGATAGACGAGATAAGTAGATAAGTAATGAAATGTGTAATTTGTCATTTGTATATCATAATAAGAATATCTAGGTACGTCCAAAAGGCCATACCTAAAGGAGGGATGGGGAACGTGGGCTATGCAAGAAGGGGTAAGGGGTCTTTGCTTATTGTGTCTTCCCAGCCAAATGGGTAGATGAGTAGTTAAGTGGAATGTGTATACATCATAGGACTATCTAAATACAAACCCCCAAGGATAACATGCAAAAGAAGCAATACATAAAGCGTTACACATACAACAATTCAAGGCAATGTTGAACTACATATAAAATTTATTACAATGACGTCATGTTTACACTGTGAATCTTGAAACGTTATTTGACATTTTAACAATTACTACCATAATCAGTTTCTATTTTTAAATTCAAACGTTGTCTTTTAACTCAATGCAATGGCATCTATTTCCCTTATTGCAGGTTCTTGAAACCTCTAAACAGTTAGAGCTGGCCATGATAGATCTAGCAAAGGCTGGACACTCTGGAATTTCTGGGCTTTATGTGTTCGCTTCTCGCAGGTAAGGCCATATCTGAATTCCATGACAGTTTTATATATCCGTTTATCTAAGCTGAAAATGATTTTATTTCATATATCTTTTCATATCTAATATGCAATATGAGAAATGACTTTAAAAGAAATTGATTGAAACAATTAAAAAATCCGTTTCTGAGTGCAATGTGCAATGTGCATCATCGGTATCTTGCAAGGGGACATATATCTTAATTAACCACTGGTTATAATCTTTTAACAATATTTTATTGATCTAGACTATATTAAAAGGAACACCCGAAATAACATTATATCAACATTATTAGGCTACGTGATGTTATTAGTATTGGGATGTGAAGAAAGGTTCAGATAATCAACTGAAAACGTTGAGACAATTAGAAGTAGATACTGTTATTAAAAAATCACAATATTTTTTTGAATATTTTCTGATTTTGATTCATGAGGACGCCCAGTTGTGGAAGATGTAGATCAAAATGCAAGGTATCATTCAGTTGTGGAAGATGTAAATCAGAATGCAAAGTATTATTTTGTCAATAACCTTGACTTCGGCTTGACGTGGTCTGTTGTCATCTATCGATTCCTTGATGGGTGTTTCTTTAGAAGAAAGAATGAAATATCAATAGGGTATCTAAAACGTTCAATCATTTCTCAAACCATTACATTACATTATTAGTCTTCTGGCAAGAAAGCAAAACGAGATGTTTGTTCACAAGAATACATTTGTTGTTTAGAAAATTTATCATTTTCACACTGGACATTTTGAAAATAATTGACAAATGGTTATTCACACCAAATTCCTTCTACTGATTTGCATCACTCCCTCAAAAGTATGCATCGCTCTGTGAGAAAGGTTCCCTCCAACCGAGGCAGTTGACCAGTGTCCACGTCATTTTTTGAATCAATATTCTGAAAACTCAATTCGACCATATGCTGATCCGAATGCCTGATGATCCGTGGTTTAATCGTCCAAGTCGGTCCGCTGAGTTAGTCTTGAACATAAAGTGGGCAGCCCGACGTGGAGAGGAAGTGCTGGATGTGACACTGGCTCGCTAAGATCCAATATGCAGAGAAATAATACAAACATGTATCAAGTCGTCATTATAAAAGATCAGCGTTTATTACTCATAGAATCCTCCAGTGGTCAAAATATTCAAGGTTCCAATTCGTTTGATTAAACAAGATTGTTGCGGTGTTTCAGTGTGGACGATGAGACTCTGGGGGCTGTAGACCAGGACCTTCTGCTTCTCTCTGCTGGATTCAGCATCGTCTTTATCTTCGTTGTGCTCTGTACCAGCGAATACTCTCTCGTTGAACATCGGGTAAGTCCATCAAGAACTGAATTATAAACAGCCTGAACTATTTTGTACCCCAATTTCCCCTACTCCAACCTACCTTGGTACATTTATCATAAACATTCACACTTGTGGGTAGTTCTTGGTCATGTCGATGGGACTTGTCACTGTGAAGTTTTGACGGTTTGCAGTTAGAGAAGTAATATCTATCTGATTCTTTTGACTTTGAACTTAATTGTATGCAGGTCGTGGTCACCTCGATGGGACTGGGCAGTGTAGCTCTCTCTATCCTCTTCTCCTACGGACTTGCTATAGCCTTCGATGTGCTGTATGGTCCTATACACTCTATATTGCCCTTCCTGCTTCTCGGTAAGTACATGTTCATCAAATACTACAACAACCCAACTCGTTCTGGTACAATGCAGCAAGCAAGTGATAGAGACGAGGGAGGTTGCTTCTTTCCTTTGTTATTTACTAAACTGTGAACAATCAAAGAAATACGAAATATAAACTATTAATGGTGATATTCTTTGAATTGTAATTTGTTATCATCTTTCTGGATTAGATGTGAAGTCTGTGAACGTTAAATTTAATAAAAGGTACATACTTGCTACAAACTTTTTCACAAATTCATTTTGAATGACGATCATCCCTTAGCTTTAAGCCTTGATACCGGTATCCACAAGACTATCTGGTTCTCCAGGTGTCGGGGTTGATGATATGTTCGTAATTCTACAAGCCTGGAAGAATCTGACCCCGGAGGAAGAGTTACTTCCCCTGCCCCAGCGAGTCGGGCTGATGATGAAGCACGCTGGCGTGTCCGTCACAGTCACATCCATCACAGATATAGTTGCTTTCGGCATTGGTTCAACAACGGTAGGTGCACAAGAGAGAAGATGGTGTTTCCTCCTGTCACAGGACACTTAGTTTGCCTAAATTACCATTCAAGGTAGCCCTAATGCAATGTTAAATGATGAAACATACGTTGAAATTGAGTTATTTTGCAACAGCCCCTTTATGCTATGTGGTTATTTAAATATATTTACTATGTTTATAACTAGCGTGTGTTTAAGATGTCTAAGATGTCATTCCCCAAAATCAACTCGTCGTTTGGTGTGCCTCAAGGATCAGTTCTTGGACCACTTCTTTTTACTATCTACATCCTTCCTGTAGGCGACATAATTCGAAAGCATTTTCTTGACTTCCATTTATATGCAGATGACACCAAACTGTATATCAGCTTCAAATCTTCAGATCTTCTAGCTTTCAAAATTGGAACAGTATCTTCAGGAAATCAGAGTGTGGATGGGTTTAAACTTTCTCATGTTATTGTTAATTGGATCAACACACCAGCTCAGAAAGCTAGATTCTACCTGCATATATCTTCGGATTGGCGATGCTAAAGTTTCGCCAACACTCAGCGCTCGCAATCTGGGTGTCATTCTTGACTCCACCATGTCGATGGAAGCTCATTTTGTTTCTGTAAGCTAGGTTTGTTACTTCAACATCTTCAACATCAGCAGAGTTCGCCACTATCTTGACATTCAAACATGCAAATTGTTAATGCACTCCCTACTAACAAGTAAACTTGACTACTGCAACTCACATGCGATCAAGATCTATCCATCATCATCTATCCAGAACTCAGCTTCCCGCTGCATCTCCCGTTCTTCCCGCTATGACCATATCTCCCCTGTGTTTCTATCTCTCCGCTGGCTTCCCATCTCTGCAAGAATCAACTTTAAACTCCTCATCCTAACGCACGATTGTCTGTACAACGATGACCTCCATCCTATCTCAAAGAACTTATCTCCCCTAACTCCCCTCAGCGGAACCTCAGATCCTCCCCGGCCAGTGACTCACTTTTGACACAACCTAAATCGCTAAGCAGAGTTTTCAAACGTGCCTTCTCTTTTGCCAGTCCACACAGGAATTCACTTCCCCAATACCTAAGGAATACAACAACTAAAGACAATTTTAAGACCCACCTGTTTCTATCTGTGTGAAAGTAGATTCCTTTTTGTGTATATATTTCAAGTTTTGTCAATGTTTTAGCGCCACCGAGCTTAATATATAAGGTGGATATTAGGCGTTTTACAAATGAATTATTATTATTATCAAATGAATTATTATTAATTGCAGAAGAACAACTAAAACTAAACAAATTATAAACACTTTTAAACACCATTTAAATTTATTGGTTAATTTTCAGGTGATTCCGGCCTTGAGTACATTTTGTGTGTACGCAGCTCTGGGAATCCTGGCCCTGTACATTCTCCAGTCAACGTTCTTCGTGGCGTGTCTGACCCTGGACCAGAGACGTCGAGAGTCAAACCGCAACGCCTGCATCTGCTGCTACAAGCACAGAAACTACACACCAAACCCCTGCAGTCAGAGGACGATCATTCCAGTCTTCATGGAGAAGTACTATGGTCGGGTCCTGATGAAGTTACCTGTTAAGGTTAGTTTTGAGAGAGCCTCATATCTTTTTATATCGGTTGACAACAGTGATGGTTCGGGTTAGCCTAGAGGAGGCAGTCAGTACTTACAGTCACATAAGGGGATCTTCATTGGATCTATTGAGGCCGTGATCATTAGGGTTAAACTGAAGGATACAAACTGATCCACATAAGGAGATCTCCATGTGATATTTTATTGTTGCAGCGATGGTTGGTTTGTACTGTAGATGTTATTGAGTAACCAGACACATACATATTCTCTCTGATCTCTTCTGAGGACGGAAGTCATGGTTGATGCGTTCTTAAGGACTCACTGGGTAACCAGAAACATACATATCCTCTCACCTCAGATCTTGTTGCATGTGGTGACAGTAGGCCTAGCCAAGGTTGATGAGGTCTCCTGAAGAACTTTTGGAGCAACAAAATACATATAGATCTTCCTTTCTCATATCGTGTTGCTTCTGATAACGACATCGATGGTTGGTGAGTCTCCTGAAGGACTTATAATGTAACACGATACATACATGTTCTCTCCTGGTGGTTCTGATAATGACATCGGTGTTGAAGTGTTCTCCTGAAGGATTTTTAGGGTAACCAGATAAATACCTGTTCTCTCACCTCATATCCTGGTGCTTCTGATAACGACATCGATGGTTGGTGAGTCTCCTGAGAGACTTATAGGGTAACCAGGTACATATATATTCCCTCTTCTCAGATCATGGTACTTCTTGTGACAGCAGTCATGGTTGGTGAGTTCTCCTGAAGGAGTTATAGGGTAACCAGGTACATACATATCCTCTCTTCTCAAATCATGGTACTTCTGATAGCGACATCGATGGTTGGTGAGTCCCTGAAGGACTTATAGGGTAACCAGGTACATACATATCCTCTCTTCTCAGATCTTGGTACTTCTGGTGACAGCATCAATGGTCGGTGTGTTCTCCTGGCGGTTCTCGCTGCTCAAGCAGGAGTTCGATCTTTTCAGCTACATCCCCACGGACTCTTATGCCTATGCTTATGGTGAAGCCAAAGAACGTTACTTCTCTGATGCAGGGATTGACACGGCTGTGTATTTCGGTATGTGAGTTGTATCATTGTATGTTTATATTTTCACGTAACTCTTATGATGAAGTTTGATGATGTAGTGGTAATATTGTGAAACTAGAGTTCCTGTTTTATTTTGCTACAAGATACTCTTTGTAATCTCTTATTTTTTCACACCCATGGTGAGGTTAGGGAGTGTTGTGGTGTATCAGAAATCGTGTGTACAAGTAATATTCAGCGATACCAAATGACATTAAGTGTGACACAATCTAACTTTGTATCAATCATACTAGTAAACAATCTAGTTTCATACAAGCAAACAAGCGTTTGATGATAAATTATCCAAAAAAGAATGATGTATGGATTTTGTGTAGTTTGACGGAGAAATGCGGAGATGCATAGAGCGGTTTCTTGTTTTGTAATATTAATATAGGTTGTGCTTTGGATAATCAATAATAATTTATATATTTATTTTATGAATGTTTTTTAATATGCTTTCATTTATTATTATAAATATTAATTTGATTTCATAACAATCTTTTAGTCTGTCTATTTTTACTAAAGAAATCAAAATGCTTAAGCACTGAATAGTTTGTTTGTGTACTTACGGATATTTCTAACTCTTGATCTGTCCAGGAGACATTGATTACTACAGGAAATCTAGCGAACTAGAATCTCTCCACCAGAAAATACGGGACAGCCCTGATACACAGAATGGAACGTTATTCAGCTGGTTCCAGTGGTACAACGACTGGCGAGATGAAAATGGTCAGTAACAACGTGTTCCTCATAAGATATTTCCATTAATGTTATTGTGTTACAACGATTTTAAGGACTTACGCTGATGGCAATGAGGTGCAGGGCTCGAAACACTGTTAGGTCAAGTTGAGTTGTCACTATTCTTTAAAATCTTCAGTCAGAAAATCAGACAATGATGCGATTGAAGAAAATGTTATTGTTGATGTGTAGTGTAATGTATTGACAAGATTAAGAAGATGCAACAACTTGGGTAGGATTACATGTTTTAAGATAAGTTAAAGGATGACGATGATTTACAGTTATTGTTTAAGGTCTCTAATATTGTGGACAAGCCTTTCGTTTTAAAAGAGATAGATTTTACACTTAAGGTATCCAGTATGTCAACATGAACATAAAGTTACTGCTATTGGATTTACTTTTAACATTTAACAGACCAGTGTCCTGATTATATTTTTCATAATAATGACTTACAACTCAGATCAATTATATTGCAGGTGTTGTGATAACATCAGAAGAGGAGTTTTATGACAAAATGTTCGACTTTCTGACGGGGGACGGAGTCAGTCTCAACAGATACGTCAAAATGAATTCTACAACTAAGCCTATTAGCATACAGGTAGAAATAATTTGTCAAACCGAATACAGGGGTTAGTTTCTTTGTATCTTTTTATATATTCCTCCTTTTTTTCTCCGTCGACTTCTGTGGTGTCATTTTTAGCTGATAGGCCCGATTGCTTATAGCTTGGCATCTTGTCCAGCGTTCTTCTCTAGAAGTATAATGCCTAGAAAGCTGGACACTTGTGTACAGACAGCCTGACTAGTGATGATCACGATTTACTGTTTTGGTGATCCTATGCCCACTTACAAGGGCCACAGTGAACCTTTGTAGCATGTACTAATCCATATCAATTTAAGAATTGGTAGCCATTTTGCTCAATTTAGGGTTGGTCGCGTTTAAAAATGCACATTTGACAAGTTGGCCCCTACTGAGGGATGAACTACTTTGACCAAAGCCTAAAGCAAAATTTAATATGAATCCTGATGATCCTACAGAGCCAGAGTCTTTATTTGTTTTTCATGTTTTAAATTGCACAGAAAATAGTTCTCCCTGTATTCACCAGGCCTCCTACTTGACCCACCGCCACACTCGCCAATCTACTTCCGCCAGCAACATCCGGGTCATGGAGAACCTGCGGGCCATGTGTGACAGTGCTGCTGAGAAGATGCCCACTCTCTCGGGTACTGGCTACAGCGTCTTCACATACACCGACTACTACCTCTACAACGAGACCAATCTGGTACGATCCTTGAAACTGTTTCACTTACAGATCTATATATTAGGTTGATAACCATCTATGCAGGTGATCCTAGTTGAACTATACAGGAACCTTGGTCTGGCTGCTGTGTGTGTCCTGATAACTGTATATCTTATTGCAGGTGATCCTAGTTGAACTATACAGGAACCTTGGTCTGGCTGCTGTGTGTGTCCTGATAACTGTGTATCTTATTGCAGGTGATCCTAGTTGAACTATACAGGAACCTTGGTCTGGCTGCTGTGTGTGTCCTGATAACTGTGTATCTTATTGCAGGTGATCCTAGTTGAACTATACAGGAACCTTGGTCTGGCTGCTGTGTGTGTCCTGATAACTGTGTATCTTATTGCAGGTGATCCTAGTTGAACTATACAGGAACCTTGGTCTGGCTGCTGTGTGTGTCCTGATAACTGTGTATCTTATTGCAGGTGATCGTAGTTGAACTATACAGGAACCTTGGTCTGGCTGCTGTGTGTGTCCTGATAACTGTGTATCTTATTGTAGGTGATCCTAGTTGAACTATACAGGAACCTTAGTCTCGCTGCTGTGTGTGTCCTGATAACTGTGTATCTTATTGCAGGTGATCCTAGTTGAACTGTACAGGAACCTTGGTCTGGCTGCTGTGTGTGTCCTGATAACTGTGTATCTTATTGCAGGTGATTCTAGTTGAACTATACAGGAACCTTGGTCTGGCTGCTGTGTGTGTCCTGATAACTGTGTATCTTATTGTAGGTGATCCTAGTTGAACTATACAGGAACCTTAGTCTCGCTGCTGTGGGTGTCCTGATAACTGTGTATCTTATTGCAGGTGATCGTAGTTGAACTGTACAGGAACCTTGGTCTGGCTGCTGTGTGTGTCCTGATAGCTGTGTATCTTATTGCAGGTGATCCTAGTTGAACTGTACAGGAACCTTGGTCTCGCTGCTGTGTGTGTCCTGATAACTGTGTATCTTATTGCAGGTGATCCTAGTTGAACTGTACAGGAACCTTGGTCTGGCTGCTGTGTGTGTCCTGATCGTCACTCTCCTCCTCATCGCAGACATCTGGACCTCCGTCCTCGTCTTCACCTGCGTCGTCTTCACTCTGGTGGGTATGGATGGAGAATTTTGTAGAGAAAGAGAGTTCTTTGGCAAAACGAAAGACAAAGCTTGATTCGAATTTCTTAACAGTTTATATTCATCAAATTTTCATTCTCTCACCTGTTTTTAAACCTTTTAATTTGTTTCTAATTTGGTCCCTTTCTTCGTGTAGAACCACAATTAGAATATCCGTTTTGTTTTTGAATTTCTTCGCTGGCTCATATAAGTCCTTTCGTTCTCCCTTTCTAACTGTTACGTATAGAATTTCTGGGAACCTGAAGTTAGCAGCGGGTTAGTTATTTGTTATTCGTTATTCGAATAACGAATAACTGACGCAGCAGCGGGTTCGTTATTCGAATAACTGATCTCTGATTCAGACAAACATTCAAACATTCAATATATATATACTCACCACTTATTCGAAAACACCGACCAGTGATTTAGAAAAATATTCGAACCTTCAGCATCTTACTTATTTGAATAATGGATAGTTTATTCATAACAAACACTCAACTTCACTTACTATATATTGGAATAATTGATAGATTGCGGTTGGACTTTAGGACGTCATGCCATGCTTTTGAATGCAGCAGCGGGTTCGTTATTCAAATAAATGATCTCTGTTTCAAGTAAATTCCTACCAGATTCAACTTCTTTCAGAAAAGGATTAAATTCATCGGGATTAAAACAGAATTTACATAAATCGTATGTCCAATAGTTGACCAGACCATATGCCAATAATTGCGTTTCCAGAACACAACTTAAAGATCTAATTGTTGAAGCTTGGTATTGTGATATTTGCAGATTTCCCTTAAAGGGATTTTAACGGTTTTGGATTTTTTTTTTAGTTGTTTCAAAATATATGAACTACTCTCACTAAGGATTGAACAACTGATCAGAAATTCAGACAGACATTCAAACATTCAATTTATACTCTTATAATAAACTTGAATAACTGATCAGAGATTCAAACAGGCATTCAAACCTTCTCTTACTAGGGATTTGAATAACTGATCAGAGATTCGAACAGACATTCAAACATTCAAATATACTCTTACAAAGGATTTGAATAACTGATCAGAGATTCAGACAGACATTCAAACATTCAAATCTACTCTTACAAAGGATTTGAATAACTGATCAGAGATTCAGACAAACATTCAAACATTCAAATCTTCTCGTACTAAGGATTTGAATAACTGATCAGAGATTCAGACAGACATTCAAACATTCAAATCTACTCTAACTAGGGATTTGAATAACTGATCAAAGATTCCAACAGACATTCAAACATTCAAATCTTCTCGTACTAAGGATTTGAATAACTGATCAGAGATTCAGACAGACATTCAAACATTCATATCTACTCTTACTAGGGATTTGTGTAACTGATCAAAGATTCCAACAGACATTCAAACATTCAAATCTTCTCGTACTAATCTTACTCTTATCAATTATTCCAATATATAGTAAGTGAAGTTGAGTGTTTGAACGTTTGTTATGAATAAACTATCCATTATTCAAATAAGTAAGATGCTGAAGGTTCGAATTTTTTCTAAATCACTGGTCGGTGTTTTCGAATATGTGGTGAGTATATATATATTGAATGTTTGAATGTTTGTCTGAATCAGAGATCAGTTATTCGAATAACGAACCCGCTGCTGCGTCAGTTATTCGTTATTCGAATAACGAATAACTAACCCGCTGCTAACTTCAGGTTCCCAGAATTTCTTCGCTGTCTCATATAAATCCTTTCGTTCTCCCTTTCTAACTGTTACGTGTAGAATTTCCTCGCTGGCTCATATTCTAACGATTGTTCACCAGATCAATGTAGCGGGTGCAATAGAACTGCTGGGGACGTCAGTTGACGCTGTTAGCTGCTGTGTCCTCATTCTCTGTGTCGGTATCGCCGTCGACTTCTCCGCTCACGTCGGCCACACCTTCATGACACTGAAGGGAGAACGTAATGGTGAGTTTAAGGATCAATGTGTCCTATGACTGACCTGTCTCTGTGGGGAGAGAATCCTGTTTGATAGAGATCGGTTAATGGTACTAGCCTAGCGGATAAAACAATCTGAGTTGTAATAATGCAGAGGAATGTTTGGATGATAACTTCTTTTTTCACTGTATGCGACGTTTTCTTATTTAGAACGACCAAAGAATCTGTGTCGAAATGTCGCATACAATAAACACAGAAGTTGTCATCCATATATTCCTCTGCATTATTGTCATTTCAATTTCTAAAATGCCTCTTAAAGAAGCAAATTGAGTTAGTTATATTTTGTTATTTTGTTACAAGATTCGAAAAATATGATTAAGTTGCTTGAAAAGGAATACGATGTCGTTGTTGTAACATTTTTGTTAACTCTTTATGTATCAATGCTTTCTTAAACTTATAGTTTGAATGAATCCATATAAACTGACTAGCAAAAGAAACCTAACATCGGAATTTTTACATTTTTTTTTGGTAACTGACGTTTGCTGTCCTGGAAGTATCTAGAAACGAACGCATTAACGCAACCAACATTACGTTTGGCGAATTTGCGCGCGCCACTCGAGCCACATTGTCCGGTTTTCGATCAAAGTCCTGACTTTGAATGGCCGTATATTCACTCTAATGTACTGATTGACATTTAACTTGTTATTTTCAGTAACAGTTAGTGGTTCCCGATGTAATAACATCGATTTCAAAATTTGACATATGTGATCATATCAACATACTCTGTGTCTCTTTAATGTGACATTGATCCTGTCTCATCAGCCGTTTGTATCCATGAATTGTTAATCCAATACACTTTAGTTGAACAAATTCGGGTTTTTAGTTTTTATTTTATTGTCAGATACATCCGATGTAAGGTTTCTTTTGCTAGTCAGTAGGTAAATTTGCCTATCAAAGTGAGCTATTTTTGGAAGCATCTTTTGCTAAAGCCAAGTCAATGTGTTTGTGAGACATATTCGACAAGCTTCAATTGTTATTTTTTGTTTAATATGTGTTTATGTTGTCTACTCTTGCAGACAGAGCCCGGTCCACCCTGGGAACAATAGGACCGGCTGTATTGTACGGAGGATTGAGCACCTTCCTAGCCTTTGTGCTTCTAGTTAACAGTACAAGTTATGGTTTCGTCGTCTTCTTCAGGGTAGGTTCGAACAGGCCAAACTTAGTACTATACTTTCATCATATTGAATGCAGTGAGAGATCCGTAATCTCAAGGGGCAGATATTCATCCATGGAATGTGAGGGGGAAATGAGGGTTACATTTTTCACGGTCAGTTTATTCAAAAAAGTGGAGAGAAAAAAACGAAACGACCCCCATGTTCCCTTACATCCACTAACTCACCCCCTTTAACGACCCAATCGTCCCTCAAACATCCCCTTCCCCAACCTTGCATCAAACATTGAGATTAAACCTTATTGCAGGTATTCGTGACAGTGGTGATATTTGGTTTATTCCACGGTCTGGTGTATCTCCCTGTGGTGCTCAGCTGGGTTGGTCCACAGCCCTACGACTCTAACGTCAACATCATAGCTGTGGATAAACAGATCACTGTTCAACCATCTAGAAGCATAACCAGTCTCAGCAAAGGTCACGTGACAAGAGACGTCGGCAATGGATACTTTAGGGTAAGACATTTTGAAGAGAAATGTTCTTCTGGAATATTAAAAAACCTACTTAATTAATAGTCTGCCAACATAATTTTTTGTTAGCATATTTAACATATAAATGAAATACTATTTGATAGAAAAAAAATATTTATTATACGTACATATCATATTGTCGTTCTGGCTCATAGCATTTATTCACATCAATGGATGAAAATAACATTAACGCAAAAAATACTAAAGTTATAAAATCACTTATCATTCGTTGTTCTAGTTACTATTCGTTTAGTAATCGGTTTGAAAAGTTTAAATATTTAGGCGACAATATGAAGGTCTGACTTTCCAATGGATTGAAACTTCGATACTGTCGATTCCAATCGGATTGCATTTTAGCTTATATTTTGACTTTTCACTGCTTTTCATGTCTGATTCGTGTTGTCTTATCTGTGTAACCTGTTTTGCTGGGCACTCTGTAGAGGTTATGCACTTTCAATTAAAAGGATGTTTCGGTATTCGCAGAGTGATTTATTTTGTCTTTTGGAATGTTGTGATTGCTAAACGACTTGTAGAGTGTATGCACTATTATGACTTCAATTGACGATTCTTCGTTTGCACTGATATATATTTTGTCTACTAAAATATTAGTGACAGTTTTCTTTTTAATGATGGACAGCCTTACCATTCTTATATAGAGAATAGATAAAGCAAATATTTCAACATAAATAAATGACAATCGAGAATATTTCAAGAAGGTTTACTGATGTTCTTGATTATATTCTTTACATCTGTTAACCTGGTCACTCTCGAAAGCCTCTTGACGGTATGTACAAACTCGCTTAGGATTTCTATGCTTAGCAATTATATTAGAATAAGAAATAAGTTATTTAAACATTTCCCCTCACATATTTATCCAGAATGAGGAGATATATACCATCGGAAGCATGGAAGCCGACATGTACAGAAGACCCACTCACAGCAGGACAACAAGCCCGTATATTCCTCAACCTGACTACAGTCCACCACCGTTGTCAAGACAACAAGGAAACAGGAATCTCTTCAACCAGTCCAGGAACCTCAACGGTAGAGTGTTAGCAAGCGTGCAGGCGCTACCGAGAGTTAGTTGAACAAGGGAGATAACTCTAAATAACACGAGAGAAGTCGATAAAGAAGGAAATCCTCGACCCTGTGATCGACTTTCATCCCCGGGTCCACCGACTTGTGTTGCTCAGGATTGCTGGCCTTCCAAATATGTTAACTCCCAGCTTTATTCAATCAAAAATGAAACTTTATCAGTGTATTTGGGATGTTTCGATATTCATATTTTCAAAAGCTTTTATTTGAAAATTAGGTCGACTCAGGTGGTCGAGTTGGCCGGAGTTTTCTATTTTGCCTTTTGGCATGAACATTTGAGAATCACAGTTCCTTAAGGTATGATTGCATAACTAGCAAAACGTATGCCGAACATCGCTGGGTCAACGCGCTGCTTAGAGGTCACGGGTTGGATGAGATGTCAATAAAGGCTACATACGCTGAAGAACGTGAAAGCACTGTGAAGAGTAAGAAAGAATGGATGTACATTGTAACTATCAATATAAATATCATTACTGTGATAATATTCGAATCGTTCTCTTCAATCAAATAGTTTGTTAACCCGGTATTTCATACATCGTCTTGTCTGTTTGCTCCTTAGTCCTTCGTCCGGCCTCGATCAGTATGTGTCCGGAGCGGAAGTAAAAATCAGTTCATAGGTTTTCCTTAATCTTTGCACAGAAATACCAATCCAATACCATATTTCTAATCCTTAGTTTTTCTCTTTGAGACAGAAGTTGAATTTAGACTCTTAACATGTATAGTGTCATGCCTGGAGTAAAAATCAAATCTTTAAGCCCCATTGTCTTACTTGTACATGTATGTGGTTCGTGATAAAATACTTTGGCTATTAAGAAATGGAATAAATCACTCGATAGAAACACTTTTCATCGAAAGTTTGATATCATATCTACATGTTTTAATCAACAATAAAATACTAATTCGAAGTCCAATGTACATTACCCTTTGCATAAGTGCCATAGCTTTTTCACGAATCCGCTTTAAGTGACATCATCATTATAGGTTGTATAGGTTTTACACCGTGTCTCAGTTACCGCAATTGCGTCCGATGTTTGTTATTTGGTTTAACTTAGAATGATTAACACGTTTATTACGATTAATCTCCAAAGCAACCAATAGTTAAAGGTCTGAATCTCTTGGTTAAAGAAGACTTCTGGTCTTAGAAGTAGCTTCGACAACACTCCACGGGTTAATCACGATATATGGACACAAGTAACTAATCTATACCAGAATGTGTATCTAACTGTCAATCAGAGTAGCTTTGTTGGTAAGCCCTGGTGCAAATGGTACACCTTGTGAGCCTTTTCAAACTGTTTTAAGCCAAAGAATAGAGATTTTACTGATACTTACTCCTGTATGTAATACTTGGACAGGTTTGTGTATATCGGTACTAACCTGGAGTTTTGGGCCTACGAAAATAAACCATTGTTTAATCATACAAGTCTATCCTCAAAATGTTAAATATGTTTTCAAATGTTCAAAAATAGGCAAGAAGAAACAATAATCTTTTGTGTTGATTGTCCAGTTCAATTTTTCATTTAAAAAGAAACGGTTGCTTTAACGTAAATCTACCTACCATTTATGTCATAAGTGTTTACAATGTCTTCCAAATGTTGTTATTTGACGAAATAAAGTCAAACAAAATATGTATTTTGATTTTGATTTTAGTTGTTGAATGTCATGTGACATATCGTTTTGTTTACGTCATTACAAGATTGCCAATGACGTCAAAGGTTGTCAAAAATAGACACAATCGGCATCGTTTGTTTTGCCAGGTCCTGTTATTGTACACATCGCATCGTCATCATCATTGGCTTGACGTGACAATAATTAAAGACCATCAAATAGTGACAACACAATTTTAACGTAATATTGTTTTAAATCATCATATTAAAGGGCCATATGGACCTTGTTGTAATATATTGCAATGGGAAATTGACCATGATGCATTTGTAGACAAGAATTAATCCTAATCTAAAATCAGATTTAGCATCACTGTAAACACTCAAATGAAATGACATGAGAAATGATTTTGGATGATAAAAATAATCTTACCCTCCTCTCTTCTTAAATCAATATTATCAACACTTGTTGAGATTCAGATATCTGGATACTTATATGAGACCATGTTGAAATATATATTTGATATAAGAAGACAGTTGTGTGAGTGTTTGTTTGTCATACAAGCTATCGGTTTCACTCACACGACACGAATTCGCAGACGGTGAACCTGACGGTTAAAGGTTCGAATATTCCTTTGTATATGAATCATGTTACTTCTTTTTGAAATTTCATTAGGCTTTTTATTATTATACATTTTGATAGACAGCTTTAGCTAATGTTTTCTTAAAGGGGCAGTAGCACGTTTTTTGATAATTATATATTTAAAAATTTTCACTGATAATTGTGTGTAAATGCTAATTGTATTACAGTGTCAAAAATCTTTATTACACAAGCCAATCATCCATAGTCAGAGGACAAATTATGAAGTTTCTCATAAAATCCACTGGCGGCCATTTTATGTGAACACTTTTAATTCATTTTGCGTATGAAAAAGGAATCGCATGGCTAAACTTTACGTAATATATTCGAATAATTACTATTCCATTTAGTTTAAATACATAGTCTTTCAATTCGAACCACTAATTTTCATTTTCCTGATATCACCTCATATTCCCCCTAAAAACGTGCTACTGCCCCATTAACATCTGTATTAGTCCAGTAGAAATAAGGAAAAACCCGAACATTTTTGATAACAGACAAATTTTGTTTTTAAGTGGTCCTTATAACCATGCCGATGCACCATGAAAAACCCAACCAAAATCAACCATCGGCAAAATGCATTTTTGGGTCAAAAACCTAAAAAAATTAAGGAAAATTGGAAATATTTTTTAAAATATATTTTTTCTTGAATTAAAGACTTTTTAATTTACTTGAATGATAGACCATGCAACGTTAAATGATACCATAATCATTTGATACGGCAGGTCGAACGTCATGTCTGTTTTGGGGTAAAAATCCTTCGAAAATGAAAGAAAATTGGAATTATTTTTTAAATGAGTATCTGTTACACAAAACAAAGGGTTACTGATGAAAATGATAGATCACTTCGTAATCCATTATTGCTGCATGTTGAACACCATGCCTGTTCTGGGGTAAAAAGGTAAAGAAAATGAAAGAAAATTGGAATAATTTTGTAAAATTACTCTGTGCTGCAAAATATAATTTTGTAGTGAGCTGAACAAAAGATCATGGAAGATTTCAATCTTTTTTATGTCATTTATACTCATAACTGAACTTCATGTTTGTTTTGGGGTGATAAAACATAAAAATGGGGGGAAAATGGAATACTTTCAAAGATTACATATTTGCTGCAAAATGCACTTTTTAGTGAATAAAGTAACATAGTATCCTAAACTGTGTTCCACACGAGATATTGCTTGCGAAGATCAAGCGATATCTCCTAGGAGATATCGTTTTGAAAGTAGATTTTTAACAATGCAATGATGTCATAAACATAACGAGGTCACAATGTTATGACCTCATAAGCACGATGACGTCACAATGCTAAGACATCACTGGTTTAGGAGTTTTACGGCTATGCAGTGGCCAAAGATGTACATTTTTCATGCTAATGTGATGAAAAATGATTTTGGATGATAAATAGAATCTCACCCTCGTGTCTTCAGATACCAAATTTATCAACACTCGTTGATAAATGTAAAATTTGTTACTTTTATGAACTTGTGTTGATATTTTTGATATCAGAAGACACTTGGGTGACATTCTCTTTAGATCGTAAATCAGTATATATCAAAAATGTTCTTTTATAAGGTAAATTTGTAAATTTTTAGAAATGTATTAGGGAAATTGGAATCTTTATTAAATTCATGCATTTTGCAGTGGAATATAACATTTGTATGGTGAATAAAACTTCGTTTGACTTGCATATTCAGATAATGTAAATCTAATGACTATAGATTGTCTCAGTTTTCATGATGGAAAATCCAGTCAAGATCATTAAACATATTTCTGGAAAAAGTGAATTAAAAAAAAATATTACTAGAAAGCGTTGCAAGAAGTTGTCAACTCCTAGCATATTCTAGAAATGAATTACTTTTGGAACCTTAGGCAATTTTATTTTTAATTGTATATTATTGAATATGTAACTTTTATCCACAAAATTCAAATTACAGAAAAAATCTTGTTTTGTCTAATTGAACTGAGTATATAATTAAATCTGATTACCAACACAATTGTCCCTATTGGTGTTCTAAGGCATGTACTGAGTTTGAATCATTTTAGTATAAAGTATTATAAGGGGATGTAATTACACGTTCTATGGTATATAGCTGCCTGTTTCCTCCAGTTGTATTAATTGACTGGTACTGGACTGGTCCACTATTCATCACATCTATTTGTATCATTTCACTAAACTTAGTATGATGTTAAATACTTTGTTGTGCCTTTTGTTACTTTGTTCTGACTTTTCCATGTTTTTTAGGTTTCTATGGAAACTATTTGAACTTAGTACATATGGGTTGGGCCCCTTTTCCAGCCTTAATTCAAAAGTATTCAATATAATTTAATAAGACTTAGAATGTGGTTAGACCTATAGATAGAGTGGTCCCCTTTACTCCATGGGCTACTTTTTTTTATCATGTATTTTGTATGCTGAGGTGATGAGGTTTGATTAAGTTATGGATTAAACATTTGAGCAGGAGACATCAAAGTGCTCCGTTTTCTAGTATGTTCGGTCGGAAAACATTAACATGTTTCTGTACAAGGCACCACTTTGGAAAATAATGATATTTGAAATAGTAATCAATTTATGTATTTTTTATGTAAAGAATTTTTTTAAGCCAGATTTATCTAATATCTAAACTCAGTTTCAGCATTTATTAATTCTGTGAACTATTCAAGACTTATGACATAGTAAGGTAACCTAAAGTACTTTATAACGCATGAAATATAGAACAATGGCGTTGACGTTTGGTAGTTTTGTCATTAAAAAGCAATTAGTGACTATCAAAGATTTTGAAAAAAAACCACCTAAGAATTTTTTTTTTTCTGGTGTTATTCATTTTTGAATTCTCAAATCATAAGATTCACATTTTGAGTTTTTTTGAAAGGAGATAAAACTTATTACCACTAAGCATTTCCTCAAATTAAATTTTTCAAATCGACCTAAAGCACAAAAATCTAAATTAATGATAAAACCCCTTTGTCTGGTATGAAAACTATTTTTGCATTGAAAAGATAATTCTGAATGTGTAAATTTTAGAATATATTAACTATAAAATATCCATGAACACATAATGATCAGCAGAGGCTTTCTTTAAAAAAATAAGGCAGCGAGAAAGTAGTATCAGTAGGATATGCATGCTTAGCTCTTCAGAGATGTTTTACTTTAGGTCTTCAATTTATTTCACATTATTTCACATTATATTGAATGTTATTCATCTCCTTGAACAGAAGACATATCAATTACTTTACTAGTTAACATCATTATTATGCTCCCCTAGTGTTTTGGTGCTTTCATCAGCTATGTGTCTAACCTCATGTATAGTCATATTTATACTCTATTTCAGTACGTGCATTAATAACTAATGTCTTAAAACACGTCTTGACGGGAGTCGCTGCATCATGAATAACCATTCGTTTCAGCGATGTCATGACTCCCGCATCCTGCTCAGACAATGATTTTGTGAACACATTTTGATGACCCCTTAGGAAGACCTAGATATGACACAACAAAAAGTACCGCCACGTGTATCAAGCCTCAGTAGCTCAGTTGATAGAGGCGTAGCGTCGCAACATTAAGGCCCCTGGTTCGATTCCCACTTTGGTCATTAACATTTCTCACAAAATCTAAATTTTACAACTTGGTTGATTTGCCTAAGTTGAAGATCTCTTCACTTGACTTAGAAAGAATAGGTGTATTAGAAAAGTATCGGTCAATATACCTACAGTTAGAACAAAGGAAACCATAGCAACGAGACCGGAAGTGGGGTATAAGTTACAGAAATCAACTAACATTAGAAGACGCGATGGTAAGATTATCTATCACCTAAAGTCATTCCAGAACTATAATTAAACCAGTCTCTCTGACCTTAAAACTACCAGCAAGTATCTTCTACAGTGAGGTCATCCAATTTGTGACGTCACAGTTTAGAGAAGTCTGTTCTTAGTGATATCAATACCTCGTGATATCACTGACTGATGGTGTCGTGTCATCTCACACAAGAGATATCTACATGTACTCTGGTAGCCACGTTTGGATAATGATTGGTATCAAACTCAGCAGGGGAAAGGATAACTAAATAGACAATCTGTGATGATTTTGTGTGACACGTGTTACAAGACAGTACAAGCTCATATAGATTCATACACACCCTGACAATGAACCATGTGACCTGTGTGAGTCAATTACACGTAGAGTGTCCTTGTGATACAAGACAACACAAGCTGTTATAGATTCATACACACCCTGACAATGGACCATGTGACCTGTGTGAGTCAATTACACGTAGAGCGTCCCTGTGATACAAGACAACACAAGCTGATATAGATTCATACACACCCTGACAATGGACACATGTGACCTATGTGAGTCAATTACACGTAGAGTGTCCCTGTGATACAAGAAAACACAAGCTGTTATAGATTCATACACACCCTGACAATGGACCATGTGACCTGTGTGAGTCAATTACACGTAGAGCGTCCCTGTGATACAAGACAACACAAGCTGATATAGATTCATACACACCCTGACAATGGACACATGTGACCTATGTGAGTCAATTACACGTAGAGTGTCCCTGTGATACAAGACAACACAAGCTGTTATAGATTCATACACACCCTGACAATGGACCATGTGACCTGTGTGAGCCCAATTACACGTAGAGTGTCCCTGTGATACAAGACAACACAAGCTGATATAGATTCATACACACCCTGACAATGGACCACGTGACCTGTGTGAGTCAATTACACATAGAGTGTCCCTGTGATACAAGACAACACAAGCTGTTATAGATTCATACACACCCTGACAATGGTCCATGTGATCTGTGTGAGCCAATTACACGTAGAGTGTCCCTGTGATACAAGACAACACAAGCTGATATAGATTCATACACACCCTGACAATGGACCACGTGACCTGTGTGAGTCAATTACACATAGAGTGTCCCTGTGATACAAGACAACACAAGCTGACACAGATTCATACACACCCTGACAATGGACCATGTGACCTGTGTGAGTCAATTACACTTAGAGTGTCCCTGTGATACAAGACAACACAAGCTGTTATAGATTCATACACACCCTGACAATGGACCATGTGATCTGTGTGAGCCAATTACACGTAGCGTGTCCCTGTGATACAAGACAACACAAGCTGATATAGATTCATACACACCCTGACAATGGACACATGTGACCTGTGTGAGTCAATTACACGTAGAGTGTCCTTGTGATACAAGACAACACAAGCTGATATAGATTCATACACACCCTGACAATGGACCACGTGACCTGTGTGAGTCAATTACACATAGAGTGTCCCTGTGATACAAGACAACACAAGCTGATACAGATTCATACACACCCTGACAATGGACCACGTGACCTGTGTGAGTCAATTACACATAGAGTGTCCCTGTGATACAAGACAACACAAGCTGTTATAGATTCATACACACCCTGACAATGGTCCATGTGATCTGTGTGAGCCAATTACACGTAGAGTGTCCCTGTGATACAAGACAACACAAGCTGATATAGATTCATACACACCCTGACAATGGACCACGTGACCTGTGTGAGTCAATTACACATAGAGTGTCCCTGTGATACAAGACAACACAAGCTGTTATAGATTCATACACACCCTGACAATGGTCCATGTGATCTGTGTGAGCCAATTACACGTAGAGTGTCCCTGTGATACAAGACAACACAAGCTGATATAGATTCATACACACCCTGACAATGGACCACGTGACCTGTGTGAGTCAATTACACATAGAGTGTCCCTGTGATACAAGACAACACAAGCTGATACAGATTCATACACACCCTGACAATGGACCATGTGACCTGTGTGAGTCAATTACACGTAGAGTGTCCCTGTGATACAAGACAACACAAGCTGTAATAGATTCATACACACCCTGACAATGGACCATGTGACCAGTGTGAGTCAATTACACGTAGAGTGTCCCTGTGATACAAGACAACACAAGCTGATATAGATTCATACACACCCTGACAATGGACCACGTGACCTGTGTGAGCCAATTACACGTAGAGTGTCCCTGTGATACAAGACAACACAAGCTGATATAGATTCATACACCTCATGACAATGGACCATGTGACCTGTGTGAGCCAATTACACGTAGAGTGTCCCTGTGACACAAGACAACACATGCTGATATAGATTCATACACACCCTGACAATGGACCATGTGACCTGTGTGAGCCAATTACACGTAGAGTGTCCCTGTGATACAAGACAGTACAAGCTCATATAGATTCATACATACCCTGACAATGGACCATGTGACCTGTGTGAGTCAATTACACGTAAAATGTGTCCCTGTGATACAAGACAACACAAGCTGATATAGATTCATACACACCCTGACAATGGACCACGTGACCTGTGTGAGCCAATTACACGTAGAGCGTCCCTGTGATACAAGACAACACAAGCTGATATAGATTCATACACCTCCTGACAATGGACCATGTGACCTGTGTGAGCCAATTACACGTAGAGTGTCCCTGTGATACAAGACAGTACAAGCTCATATAGATTCATACATACCCTGACAATGGACCATGTGACCTGTGTGAGTCAATTACACGTAGAGTATCCCTGTGATACAAGACAACACAAGCTGATATAGATTCATACACACCCTGACAATGGACCATGTGACCTATGTGAGTCAATTACACATAGAGTGTCACTGTGATACAAGACAACACAAGCTGATATAGATTCATACACACCCTGACAGTGGACACATGTGACCTGTGTGAGTCAATTACACGTAGAGTGTCCCTGTGATACAAGACAACACAAGCTGATATAGATTCATACACACCCTGACAATGGACCATGTGACCTGTGTGAGCCAATTACACGTAGAGTGTCCGTGTGATACAAGACAACACAAGCTGATATAGATTCATACACACCCTGACAATGGACACGTGTGACCTGTGTGAGTCAATTACACATAGAGTGTCCCTGTGATACAAGACAACACAAGCTGATATAGATTCATACACACCCTGACAATGGACCATGTGACCTGTGTGAGTCAATTACACGTAGAGTGTCCCTGTGATACAAGACAACACAAGCTGATATAGATTCATACACACCCTGACAATGGACCACGTGACCTGTGTGAGCCAATTACACGTAGAGAGTCCCTGTGATACAAGACAACACAAGCTGATATAGATTCATACACACCCTGACAATGGACCATGTGACCTGTGTGAGTCAATTACACGTAGAGTGTCCCTGTGATACAAGACAACACAAGCTGATATAGATTCATACACACCCTGACAATGGACCATGTGACCTGTGTGAGTCAACTACACGTAGAGTGTCCCTGTGATACAAGACAACACAAGCTGATATAGATTCATACACACCCTGACAATGGACACATGTGACCTGTGTGAGTCAATTACACGTAGAGTGTCCCTGTGATACAAGACAACACAAGCTGATATAGATTCATACACACCCTGACAATGGACCATGTGACCTGTGTGAGCCCAATTACACGTAGAGTGTCCCTGTGATACAAGACAACACAAGCTGATATAGATTCATACACACCCTGACAATGGACCACGTGACCTGTGTGAGTCAATTACACATAGAGTGTCCCTGTGATACAAGACAACACAAGCTGTTATAGATTCATACACACCCTGACAATGGACCACGTGACCTGTGTGAGCCAATTACACGTAGAGTGTCCCTGTGATACAAGACAACACAAGCTGATATAGATTCATACACACCCTGACAATG
Source organism: Steromphala cineraria (assembly GCA_916613615.1). Taxonomy (NCBI): domain Eukaryota; kingdom Metazoa; phylum Mollusca; class Gastropoda; order Trochida; family Trochidae; genus Steromphala; species Steromphala cineraria. The sequence continues at coordinate 4,820,069 of OU744722.1, forward strand.
GACCACGTGACCTGTGTGAGTCAATTACACATAGAGTGTCCCTGTGATACAAGACAACACAAGCTGACACAGATTCATACACACCCTGACAATGGACCATGTGACCTGTGTGAGTCAATTACACATAGAGTGTCCCTGTGATACAAGACAACACAAGCTGTTATAGATTCATACACACCCTGACAATGGACCATGTGATCTGTGTGAGCCAATTACACGTAGCGTGTCCCTGTGATACAAGACAACACAAGCTGATATAGATTCATACACACCCTGACAATGGACACATGTAACCTGTGTGAGTCAATTACACGTAGAGTGTCGTTGTGATACAAGACAACACAAGCTGATATAGATTCATACACACCCTGACAATGGACCACGTGACCTGTGTGAGTCAATTACACATAGAGTGTCCCTGTGATACAAGACAACACAAGCTGATACAGATTCATACATACCCTGACAATGGACCACGTGACCTGTGTGAGTCAATTACACATAGAGTGTCCCTGTGATGCAAGACAACACAAGCTGATACAGATTCATACACACCCTGACAATGGACCATGTGACCTGTGTGAGTCAATTACACGTAGAGTGTCCCTGTGATACAAGACAACACAAGCTGTTATAGATTCATACACACCCTGACAATGGACCATGTGACCAGTGTGAGTCAATTACACGTAGAGTGTCCCTGTGATACAAGACAACACAAGCTGATATAGATTCATACACACCCTGACAATGGACCACGTGACCTGTGTGAGCCAATTACACGTAGAGTGTCCCTGTGATACAAGACAACACAAGCTGATATAGATTCATACACCTCCTGACAATGGACCATGTGACCAGTGTGAGTCAATTACACGTAGAGTGTCCCTGTGATACAAGACAACACAAGCTGATATAGATTCATACACACCCTGACAATGGACCATGTGACCTGTGTGAGCCAATTACACGTAGAGTGTCCCTGTGATACAAGACAACACAAGCTGATATAGATTCATACATACCCTGACAATGGACCATGTGACCTGTGTGAGTCAATTACACGTAGAGTGTCCCTGTGATACAAGACAACACAAGCTGATATAGATTCATACACACCCTGATAATGGACCACGTGGCCTGTGTGAGCCAATTACACGTAGAGAGTCCCTGTGATACAATACAACACAAGCTGATATAGATTCATACACACCCTGACAATGGACCATGTGACCTGTGTGAGCCAATTACACGTAGAGTGTCCCTGTGATACAAGACAACACAAGCTGATATAGATTCATACACACCCTGACAATGGACCATGTGACCTGTGTGAGCCAATTACACGTAGAGTGTCCCTGTGATACAAGACAACACAAGCTGATATAGATTCATACACACCCTGACAAAGGACACATGTGACCTGTGTGAGTCAATTACACGTAGAGTGTCCGTGTGATACAATTCAACACAAGCTGATATAGATTCATACACACCCTGACAATGGACACGTGTGACCTGTGTGAGTCAATCACACATAGAGTGTCCCTGTGATACAAGACAGCACAAGCTGATATAGATTCATACACACCCTGACAATGGACCATGTGACCTGTGTGAGTCAATTACACGTAGAGTGTCCCTGTGATACAAGACAACACAAGCTGATATAGATTCATACACACCCTGACAATGGACCACGTGACCTGTGTGAGCCAATTACATGTAGAGAGTCACTGTGATACAAGACAACACAAGCTGATATAGATTCATACACACCCTGACAATGGACCATGTGACCTGTGTGAGTCAATTACACGTAGAGTGTCCCTGTGATACAAGACAACACAAGCTGATATAGATTCATACACACCCTGACAATGGACACATGTGACCTGTGTGAGTCAATTACACGTAGAGTGTCCCTGTGATACAAGACAACACAAGCTGATATAGATTCATACACACCCTGACAATGGACCATGTGACCTGTGTGAGCCCAATTACACGTAGAGTGTCCCTGTGATACAAGACAACACAAGCTGATATAGATTCATACACACCCTGACAATGGACCACGTGACCTGTGTGAGTCAATTACACATAGAGTGTCCCTGTGATACAAGACAACACAAGCTGTTATAGATTCATACACACCCTGACAATGGACCACGTGACCTGTGTGAGCCAATTACACGTAGAGTGTCCCTGTGATACAAGACAACACAAGCTGATAAAGATTCATACACACCCTGACAATGGACCACGTGACCTGTGTGAGTCAATTACACATAGAGTGTCCCTGTGATACAAGACAACACAAGCTGACACAGATTCATACACACCCTGACAATGGACCATGTGACCTGTGTGAGTCAATTACACATAGAGTGTCCCTGTGATACAAGACAACACAAGCTGTTATAGATTCATACACACCCTGACAATGGACCATGTGATCTGTGTGAGCCAATTACACGTAGCGTGTCCCTGTGATACAAGACAACACAAGCTGATATAGATTCATACACACCCTGACAATGGACCACGTGACCTGTGTGAGTCAATTACACATAGAGTGTCCCTGTGATACAAGACAACACAAGCTGATACAGATTCATACACACCCTGACAATGGACCACGTGACCTGTGTGAGTCAATTACACATAGAGTGTCCCTGTGATGCAAGACAACACAAGCTGATACAGATTCATACACACCCTGACAATGGACCATGTGACCTGTGTGAGTCAATTACACGTAGAGTGTCCCTGTGATACAAGACAACACAAGCTGTTATAGATTCATACACACCCTGACAATGGACCATGTGACCAGTGTGAGTCAATTACACGTAGAGTGTCCCTGTGATACAAGACAACACAAGCTGATATAGATTCATACACACCCTGACAATGGACCACGTGACCTGTGTGAGCCAATTACACGTAGAGTGTCCCTGTGATACAAGACAACACAAGCTGATATAGATTCATACACACCCTGACAATGGACACATGTGACCTATGTGAGTCAATTACACGTAGAGTGTCCCTGTGATACAAGAAAACACAAGCTGTTATAGATTCATACACACCCTGACAATGGACCATGTGACCTGTGTGAGTCAATTACACGTAGAGTGTCCCTGTGATACAAGACAACACAAGCTGATATAGATTCATACACACCCTGACAATGGACCACGTGACCTGTGTGAGTCAATTACACATAGAGTGTCCCTGTGATACAAGACAACACAAGCTGTTATAGATTCATACACACCCTGACAATGGTCCATGTGATCTGTGTGAGCCAATTACACGTAGAGTGTCCCTGTGATACAAGACAACACAAGCTGATATAGATTCATACACACCCTGACAATGGACCACGTGACCTGTGTGAGTCAATTACACATAGAGTGTCCCTGTGATACAAGACAACACAAGCTGATATAGATTCATACACACCCTGACAATGGACACATGTGACCTGTGTGAGTCAATTACACGTAGAGTGTCCCTGTGATACAAGACAACACAAGCTGATATAGATTCATACACACCCTGACAATGGACCATGTGACCTGTGTGAGCCCAATTACACGTAGAGTGTCCCTGTGATACAAGACAACACAAGCTGATATAGATTCATACACACCCTGACAATGGACAACGTGACCTGTGTGAGTCAATTACACATAGAGTGTCCCTGTGATACAAGACAACACAAGCTGTTATAGATTCATACACACCCTGACAATGGACCACGTGACCTGTGTGAGCCAATTACACGTAGAGTGTCCCTGTGATACAAGACAACACAAGCTGATATAGATTCATACACACCCTGACAATGGACCACGTGACCTGTGTGAGTCAATTACACATAGAGTGTCCCTGTGATACAAGACAACACAAGCTGACACAGATTCATACACACCCTGACAATGGACCATGTGACCTGTGTGAGTCAATTACACATAGAGTGTCCCTGTGATACAAGACAACACAAGCTGTTATAGATTCATACACACCCTGACAATGGACCATGTGATCTGTGTGAGCCAATTACACGTAGCGTGTCCCTGTGATACAAGACAACACAAGCTGATATAGATTCATACACACCCTGACAATGGACACATGTGACCTATGTGAGTCAATTACACGTAGAGTGTCCCTGTGATACAAGACAACACAAGCTGTTATAGATTCATACACACCCTGACAATGGACCATGTGACCTGTGTGAGCCCAATTACACGTAGAGTGTCCCTGTGATACAAGACAACACAAGCTGATATAGATTCATACACACCCTGACAATGGACCACGTGACCTGTGTGAGTCAATTACACATAGAGTGTCCCTGTGATACAAGACAGCACAAGCTGTTATAGATTCATACACACCCTGACAATGGTCCATGTGACCTGTGTGAGTCAATTACACGTAGAGTGTCCCTGTGATACAAGACAACACAAGCTGATATAGATTCATACACACCCTGACAATGGACCACGTGACCTGTGTGAGCCAATTACACGTAGAGAGTCACTGTGATACAAGACAACACAAGCTGATATAGATTCATACACACCCTGACAATGGACCATGTGACCTGTGTGAGTCAATTACACGTAGAGTGTCCCTGTGATACAAGACAACACAAGCTGATATAGATTCATACACACCCTGACAATGGACCATGTGACCTGTGTGAGTCAATTACACGTAGAGTGTCCCTGTGATACAAGACAACACAAGCTGATATAGATTCATACACACCCTGACAATGGACACATGTGACCTGTGTGAGTCAATTACACGTAGAGTGTCCCTGTGATACAAGACAACACAAGCTGATATAGATTCATACACACCCTGACAATGGACCATGTGACCTGTGTGAGCCCAATTACACGTAGAGCATCCCTGTGATACAAGACAACACAAGCTGATATAGATTCATACACACCCTGACAATGGACCACGTGACCTGTGTGAGTCAATTACACATAGAGTGTCCCTGTGATACAAGACAACACAAGCTGTTATAGATTCATACACACCCTGACAATGGACCACGTGACCTGTGTGAGCCAATTACACGTAGAGTGTCCCTGTGATACAAGACAACACAGGCTGATATAGATTCATACACACCCTGACAATGGACCACGTGACCTGTGTGAGTCAATTACACATAGAGTGTACCTGTGATACAAGACAACACAAGCTGACACAGATTAATACACACCCTGACAATGGACCACGTGACCTGTGTGAGTCAATTACACATAGAGTGTCCCTGTGATGCAAGACAACACAAGCTGATACAGATTCATACACACCCTGACAATGGACCATGTGACCTGTGTGAGTCAATTACACGTAGAGTGTCCCTGTGATACAAGACAACACAAGCTGTTATAGATTCATACACACCCTGACAATGGACCATGTGACCAGTGTGAGTCAATTACACGTAGAGTGTCCCTGTGATACAAGACAACACAAGCTGATATAGATTCATACACACCCTGACAATGGACCACGTGACCTGTGTGAGCCAATTACACGTAGAGTGTCCCTGTGATACAAGACAACACAAGCTGATATAGATTCATACACACCCTGACAATGGACACATGTGACCTATGTGAGTCAATTACACGTAGAGTGTCCCTGTGATACAAGAAAACACAAGCTGTTATAGATTCATACACACCCTGACAATGGACCATGTGACCTGTGTGAGTCAATTACACGTAGAGCGTCCCTGTGATACAAGACAACACAAGCTGATATAGATTCATACACACCCTGACAATGGACACATGTGACCTATGTGAGTCAATTACACGTAGAGTGTCCCTGTGATACAAGACAACACAAGCTGTTATAGATTCATACACACCCTGACAATGGACCATGTGACCTGTGTGAGCCCAATTACACGTAGAGTGTCCCTGTGATACAAGACAACACAAGCTGATATAGATTCATACACACCCTGACAATGGACCACGTGACCTGTGTGAGTCAATTACACATAGAGTGTCCCTGTGATACAAGACAACACAAGCTGTTATAGATTCATACACACCCTGACAATGGTCCATGTGATCTGTGTGAGCCAATTACACGTAGAGTGTCCCTGTGATACAAGACAACACAAGCTGATATAGATTCATACACACCCTGACAATGGACCACGTGACCTGTGTGAGTCAATTACACATAGAGTGTCCCTGTGATACAAGACAACACAAGCTGACACAGATTCATACACACCCTGACAATGGACCATGTGACCTGTGTGAGTCAATTACACATAGAGTGTCCCTGTGATACAAGACAACACAAGCTGTTATAGATTCATACACACCCTGACAATGGACCATGTGATCTGTGTGAGCCAATTACACGTAGCGTGTCCCTGTGATACAAGACAACACAAGCTGATATAGATTCATACACACCCTGACAATGGACACATGTGACCTGTGTGAGTCAATTACACGTAGAGTGTCCTTGTGATACAAGACAACACAAGCTGATATAGATTCATACACACCCTGACAATGGACCACGTGACCTGTGTGAGTCAATTACACATAGAGTGTCCCTGTGATACAAGACAACACAAGCTGATACAGATTCATACACACCCTGACAATGGACCACGTGACCTGTGTGAGTCAATTACACATAGAGTGTCCCTGTGATACAAGACAACACAAGCTGATACAGATTCATACACACCCTGACAATGGACCATGTGACCTGTGTGAGTCAATTACACGTAGAGTGTCCCTGTGATACAAGACAACACAAGCTGTTATAGATTCATACACACCCTGACAATGGACCATGTGACCAGTGTGAGTCAATTACACGTAGAGTGTCCCTGTGATACAAGACAACACATGCTGATATAGATTCATACACACCCTGACAATGGACCATGTGACCTGTGTGAGCCAATTACACGTAGAGTGTCCCTGTGATACAAGACAGTACAAGCTCATATAGATTCATACATACCCTGACAATGGACCATGTGACCTGTGTGAGTCAATTACACGTAGAGTGTCCCTGTGATACAAGACAACACAAGCTGATATAGATTCATACACCTCCTGACAATGGACAATGTGACCTGTGTGAGCCAATTACACGTAGAGTGTCCCTGTGATACAAGACAGTACAAGCTCATATAGATTCATACATACCCTGACAATGGACCATGTGACCTGTGTGAGTCAATTACATGTAGAGTATCCCTGTGATACAAGACAACACAAGCTGATATAGATTCATACACACCCTGACAATGGACCATGTGACCTATGTGAGTCAATTACACATAGAGTGTCACTGTGATACAAGACAACACAAGCTGATATAGATTCATACACACCCTGACAGTGGACCATGTGACCTATGTGAGTCAATTACACATAGAGTGTCACTGTGATACAAGACAACACAAGCTGATATAGATTCATACACACCCTGACAGTGGACACATGTGACCTATGTGAGTCAATTACACGTAGAGTGTCCCTGTGATACAAGACAACACAAGCTGATATAGATTCATACACACCCTGACAATGGACCATGTGACCTGTGTGAGCCAATTACACGTAGAGTGTCCGTGTGATACAAGACAAAACAAGCTGATATAGATTCATACACACCCTGACAATGGACACGTGTGACCTGTGTGAGTCAATTACACATAGAGTGTCCCTGTGATACAAGACAACACAAGCTGATATAGATTCATACACACCCTGACAATGGACCATGTGACCTGTGTGAGTCAATTACACGTAGAGTGTCCCTGTGATACAAGAAAACGCAAGCTGATATAGATTCATACACACCCTGACAATGGACCACGTGACCTGTGTGAGCCAATTACACGTAGAGAGTCCCTGTGATACAAGACAACACAAGCTGATATAGATTCATACACACCCTGACAATGGACCATGTGACCTGTGTGAGTCAATTACACGTAGAGTGTCCCTGTGATACAAGACAACACAAGCTGATATAGATTCATACACACCCTGACAATGGACACATGTGACCTGTGTGAGTCAATTACACGTAGAGTGTCCCTGTGATACAAGACAACACAAGCTGATATAGATTCATACACACCCTGACAATGGACCATGTGACCTGTGTGAGCCCAATTACACGTAGAGTGTCCCTGTTATACAAGACAACACAAGCTGATATAGATTCATACACACCCTGACAATGGACCACGTGACCTGTGTGAGTCAATTACACATATAGTGTCCCTGTGACACAAGACAACACAAGCTGTTATAGATTCATACACACCCTGACAATGGACCTCGTGACCTGTGTGAGCCAATTACACGTAGAGTGTCCCTGTGATACAAGACAACACAAGCTGATATAGATTCATACACACCCTGTCAATGGACCACGTGACCTGTGTGAGTCAATTACACATAGAGTGTCCCTGTGATACAAGACAACACAAGCTGTTATAGATTCATACACACCCTGACAATGGACCATGTGATCTGTGTGAGCCATTTACACGTAGCGTGTCCCTGTGATACAAGACAACACAAGCTGATATAGATTCATACACACCCTGACAATGGACACATGTGACCTGTGTGAGTTAATTACACGTAGAGTGTCCTTGTGATACAAGACAACACAAGCTGATATAGATTCATACACACCCTGACAATGGACCACGTGACCTGTGTGAGTCAATTACACATAGAGTGTCCCTGTGATACAAGACAACACAAGCTGATACAGATTCATACACACCCTGACAATGGACCACGTGACCTGTGTGAGTCAATTACACATAGAGTGTCCCTGTGATGCAAGACAACACAAGCTGATACAGATTCATACACACCCTGACAATGGACCATGTGACCTGTGTGAGTCAATTACACGTAGAGTGTCCCTGTGATACAAGACAACACAAGCTGTTATAGATTCATACACACCCTGACAATGGACCATGTGACCAGTGTGAGTCAATTACACGTAGAGTGTCCCTGTGATACAAGACAACACAAGCTGATATAGATTCATACACACCCTGACAATGGACCACGTGACCTGTGTGAGCCAATTACACGTAGAGTGTCCCTGTGATACAAGACAACACAAGCTGATATAGATTCATACACCTCCTGACAATGGACCATGTGACCAGTGTGAGTCAATTACACGTAGAGTGTCCCTGTGATACAAGACAACACAAGCTGATATAGATTCATACACACCCTGACAATGGACCATGTGACCTGTGTGAGCCAATTACACGTAGAGTGTCCCTGTGATACAAGACAACACAAGCTGATATAGATTCATACATACCCTGACAATGGACCATGTGACCTGTGTGAGTCAATTACACGTAGAGTGTCCCTGTGATACAAGACAACACAAGCTGATATAGATTCATACACACCCTGACAATGGACCACGTGACCTGTGTGAGCCAATTACACGTAGAGTGTCCCTGTGATACAAGACAACACAAGCTGATATAGATTCATACACACCCTGACAATGGACCATGTGACCTGTGTGAGCCAATTACACGTAGAGTGTCCGTGTGATACAAGACAACACAAGCTGATATAGATTCATACACACCCTGACAATGGACACGTGTGACCTGTGTGAGTCAATTACACATAGAGTGTCCCTGTGATACAAGACAACACAAGCTGATATAGATTCATACACACCCTGACAATGGACCATGTGACCTGTGTGAGTCAATTACACGTAGAGTGTCCCTGTGATACAAGACAACACAAGCTGATATAGATTCATACACACCCTGACAATGGACCACGTGACCTGTGTGAGCCAATTACACGTAGAGAGTCACTGTGATACAAGACAACACAAGCTGATATAGATTCATACACACCCTGACAATGGACCATGTGACCTGTGTGAGTCAATTACACGTAGAGTGTCCCTGTGATACAAGACAACACAAGCTGATATAGATTCATACACACCCTGACAATGGACCATGTGACCTGTGTGAGTCAAATACACGTAGAGTGTCCCTGTGATACAAGACAACACAAGCTGATATAGATTCATACACACCCTGACAATGGACACATGTGACCTGTGTGAGTCAATTACACGTAGAGTGTCCCTGTGATACAAGACAACACAAGCTGATATAGATTCATACACACCCTGACAATGGACCATGTGACCTGTGTGAGCCCAATTACACGTAGAGTGTCCCTGTGATACAAGACAACACAAGCTGATATAGATTCATACACACCCTGACAATGGACCACGTGACCTGTGTGAGTCAATTACACATAGAGTGTCCCTGTGATACAAGACAACACAAGCTGTTATAGATTCATACACACCCTGACAATGGACCACGTGACCTGTGTGAGCCAATTACACGTAGAGTGTCCCTGTGATACAAGACAACACAAGCTGATATAGATTCATACACACCCTTACAATGGACCACGTGACCTGTGTGAGTCAATTACACATAGAGTGTCCCTGTGATACAAGACAACACAAGCTGACACAGATTCATACACACCCTGACAATGGACCATGTGACCTGTGTGAGTCAATTACACATAGAGTGTCCCTGTGATACAAGACAACACAAGCTGTTATAGATTCATACACACCCTGACAATGGACCATGTGATCTGTGTGAGCCAATTACACGTAGAGTGTCCCTGTGATGCAAGACAACACAAGCTGATACAGATTCATACACACCCTGACAATGGACCACGTGACCTGTGTGAGTCAATTACACATAGAGTGTCCCTGTGATGCAAGACAACACAAGCTGATACAGATTCATACACACCCTGACAATGGACCATGTGACCTGTGTGAGTCAATTACACGTAGAGTGTCCCTGTGATACAAGACAACACAAGCTGTTATAGATTCATACACACCCTGACAATGGACCATGTGACCTGTGTGAGTCAATTACACGTAGAGTGTCCCTGTGATACAAGACAACACAAGCTGATATAGATTCATACACACCCTGACAATGGACCACGTGACCTGTGTGAGCCAATTACACGTAGAGTGTCCCTGTGATACAAGACAACACAAGCTGATATAGATTCATACACCTCCTGACAATGGACCATGTGACCAGTGTGAGTCAATTACACGTAGAGTGTCCCTGTGATACAAGACAACACAAGCTGATATAGATTCATACACACCCTGACAATGGACCATGTGACCTGTGTGAGCCAATTACACGTAGAGTGTCCCTGTGATACAAGACAACACAAGCTGATATAGATTCATACATACCCTGACAATGGACCACGTGACCTGTGTGAGTCAATTACACGTAGAGTGTCCCTGTGATACAAGACAACACAAGCTGATATAGATTCATACACACCCTGACAATGGACCACGTGACCTGTGTGAGCCAATTACACGTAGAGAGTCCCTGTGATACAAGACAACACAAGCTGATATAGATTCATACACACCCTGACAATGGACCACGTGACCTGTGTGAGCCAATTACACGTAGAGTGTCCCTGTGATACAAGACAACACAAGCTGATATAGATTCCACGTGAAGAAAAATGCTCGTATACTGGACCAGTATACGTCAGTAAACCACCCTAATATACTGAGGTATACTAATTAGGAAACCACCCTAATTTACTGACGTATACTGGTCAGTATATTCTGAATTTCCATAGCTCAGTATATCTCAGTATATCTCAGTATATCTCAGTATATCTCAGTATATCTCAGTTTACGTCAGGAAGTGCTCATTTAAACAAATTCAAGATACATTTGATTTTTGTGTTATTTATAATGTAGTATTTATATATTGTTTGGTTTATTCCAGCTGCAATTCTTCTAATCGAACTTTTAGTTAGATAAATAGATAAATGTGATAGATAACGTAAGACACCATAAACCCAAATGACCTACTCGTTTTTAAATGAGTTGTGTAGTACTGTGTACACAATTGAATTTATCGGCGGGTCAAAGTGAGTAATAACATTGATAGGATAGAGTAAAAACCATTAACAGTGAATTAGATTTGAAGGTCATAAACTAAATGATTTTGTAACAATGTTTCAGATTCTGTAATATCGTATGGAAACAGGTCTGAAGTATCGCTAGGGGAGAATGAACAGTTATGAAATAACACTTTTACTGATTTATTCATGACTTAAATTAGCCTTACATAGATATCATCATAATAGAAATTTAAATACCGATGGATATCTATATCAATGCGGCTTATTAAACGTTGTTCTTTAAAGGGGCAGTAGCACGTTTTTTGAGAATTTTATATTTAAAAATTTTCACTGATAATTGTATGTTAACGCTAAATGTATTACTTTGATAGTGTCATAAATCTCATTACACAAGCCAATCATTCATAGTCAGAGAACAAAGTATGAAGATTTACCTAAAATCCATTGGCGGCCATTTTTTTGTGAACACCTTTAATTCATTTTGTGTAAGAAAAAGAATCACATGGCTAAACTTTACATTATATATTTGAATTATTACTGCTCCATTTGGTTTGAATACATTGCCTTTCAATTGGAACCATTTATTTTCATTTTCCTGACATCACCTTATATTCCCTCTAAAAACGTGCTACTGCCCCTTAAAGCGTAATATTGTGGACTATTCAATATAAAGTGAAATTCATCTTCAACATTGTCTTGGCAATAAACGTGTTGATCTGGATAACTGGCTAAAATCAAGAATCCTTTTTTTCAAATAACTCCCAATAAAAAGTCTCTAATAATCTAAACATTGCAGGATATTGTGAAATATTAATATCAATGGTTGGTGGAAGGCTTTTTCATATCATTTTAATAGGTATCCATTGGTTAGAAATCCATTTCCTCTTATGAGGGATTGAAATGTAGAATTATATAACTATGCAATGTATAATGGGCCGGTGGCCTAGTTACTGAATAAACTCTCTCTCTATGAGGGATTAAGAATCAGAATGAATTAGTTTACAATCTTAAAAAATTAGTTTTTGAAATACATGGCAACCATATATCATTTATACATATTATGTGACATCGGCATTACAAAGTATGCCAAAAGATCGGCTGCATAAACAACATGTGAAACTAACCTTATCGAAAATGAAATCCTCTATATTAAAGCACATAAATCCATCAATGAATAGTGATAACACTATGTTGCAGCACCTTGCAGTCTCTGCCTTACTTCAACAAAAGTTAGGTACAAATGAATATGCAGAAATATAGGGAAAGAAACTTTGCATTGGGTCTTGGTTAACCTCTAACATCTGATTGGATAACTAGATAAGAGAGACCAGTGACAAACAATGCCTCGAGTATTACTCACCTGTCAGCGTGGATTGTCAATACACGTGTCAATCTGTCTAATTGACGCCATAAGCTAATGAGGAAATGGTATCGTCTAATTGACACCAATAGTTAATGAGGGCTGAATGCTACAAAAACAGATTCCAATATACGGCTTACATTGATGAGCTTGTCTTTGAAAAGAGAAATACATTACTGAATATATAGATACAGATATACAGCAACAGATATATAAGTGAAACATATTTCATTACACCAAAAGTGCCAAATCCTGCTATCATTGTGTTCATATTCAGGTAAAATTTTGTTTGCGGTTTTAAAGAAAGAACACATAAAAATAACCTTAAATATAATTAATATTTCCCTTTTGTTGCATATATCTTTAGCCCAGGTTTTGTTTATAGTTTTGTACAAAAAGACATGACAACCTCAAATGAGTTAAAGATAATGCTCTATTTTGATGCCTGTATGCATCCTTGAAATAATTATTTCCACTAGATTATTATCAAACAAGTTTTAGTTAAAAAAGTTAAATGTATTATTTCGAATTAACTGATTAAAAAATTAAAAAGGCAGAATGCATGTCAGTGCTAAGGGATGTATTGTTTGTCTCTTGTGCCAATTTTGTTGAAGATGAAACATAAAGAAACAAATTCCCTCTCTCTGTTTGATTTTTAGAGGAATTATAGGAAAAGCTTAATGAAATTTAAGACAAAATTACTTTTGTGACTTTGATATTGTTGAAATTGATGAAATTTGGAATTTAATTTTTAACTTTGATGCCAATAATACTTTAAGGAAGAATTTTTTTTATAAAGATTAATGTAACACCGACAATTCTCAAAAGATGTATACTTTTATCATATTAAAATAAATGAAATTGTTATCCCATTCATACATTTAAATTGATTATGTCATACCCCTTAATGACCAGTTGTAATGCTCCTAATCAGTAATGACTGCCCTCAACTAGAAGTGCTTAATCAATGAACTATGGCAAAGATTGACAAATATGCATGTGGTTTAAACACAAAAGAAGGAACCGGATTCGTAAACAACCGAATGTTTATATTTATACCGCGCGGAAATATGCATGTTCTAGTTCGCCTCTATAATGTAATAAAAAACATGTTATTGTGTGTATCTATGAATAAAAAATTTAAACTTTATTACCAAGGCCAGGGTCGAAAATGAAAGTTACAGGACGTCAGATTGCTCATGCTCAAAACATTGAGGTCTTGTCTTGGGTTATTTTAGTGCTTTGAATGTGATATCCCCTGTAGTGAAATCCCCTGAAGAAATGTGATTGAAAATACAGAAATTCAAAAACTAATCAAATTTCCACAAATCCGTTTAAAAATCAGTAGCCCAACGTCAGGAATGCATGTGGGTATGAATTAACAGAGACTATATTAAAATCTCGAGTGTTCCTTTGAGTAGTATATTACAATTGCATATCACACTTTAAGTTCTTAAGAAAATAGACTTGATCTACGTACTCTGATTATAGGGCAGTAAATTGTTTTATCTTTTTCTTGTATCAAAATGATGGAATGTGTTATTACAACACATTAACTGACATATCAGGTTATATGAATTTACAAATGTATTAACTAAGACATTTCAATATTGACGAATTAAATATAATCCAACAATTACCAATACAAGTGCCTGTACCTGAAAACGAAGTACCTGTAGGCAATACACATTTAAAGGGCAGACCCGCGCGGGGACATATTTACTAACGAGACTTTTATTACAGGTCCATAAAAAGTTCAAAGATACAGAGATAATGACTTGTTGGGTTGAGGTGTTTTCTTGACATATGCTGGAATATTCCAGCATGGTTAAAAATCTTTACATATCTATTATCGTAATGTGTCTATATCCTTTCCTATTACAATTTATAAACATGAAATAATTGTGGTATTTTCTTTTTGTCACTTGTTCTTTTTGTCACTTGTAACTTGTTTATGAAGAATGTTCACGTACCACAAAAAGGAATAAAAAAGAAAAAAAAAGAAATGTTCACGTTATATAATCTTAAACGGTTCAGACATAAAACTATATTTATAATTAGAATATGTGATAAAAGAGATGTAAATTCAGGAACAAATAACTGACATTCTCAGTAAAACGCATTAAAATGTAATAACTTTACAAGATAATAATTACAAATAAAGATTCATATATTTGTTGGTCTGTTTTTAATCTTATAAAATAGAAAATATACAATCATAGAAAAACAAAACATCATTCACATTCTATTTGTTTTAAAAAGGCATGATTCTGTCTTAGAGATATTTGAAATATTTTGAAAGATAGTTTAAATAAATATTTCTGGAGTCAGCGTTTGCCTTGATATGTAAATTCATGTGTTTACGTAAGTTAATCACAGGGAACCATACCTATAACTATATATATAACTATTAAGACCGTTTATAAAAAACATTTTTAGCAACAAACCTTATAGATATAGAGATTACGATATGAGGAAGAAAAAATCAATTTGTATTACATCAAAAGAAAAATAATAAGTTTTTTTTCTGCCAAAATATATGTTAAAATACACACAAGTATACACTAGTGAAGAAAGTCTAGATAACATTTGCTTCAGTGGGCTTATCTTCACTTCTTTATTATCAAAGAGATTTCAGTAAAACAAACATCAAAGACAATCATTCATCATAGTTATTTGATAGTCACTTATTCTGTGAATTGCATATCACCCTTGCTTTTTGATAAATTATTGTTTACCTACTTCATAAATCGACAAATCAAGTTTTGAATTTGCAAGAAAAAAATCTTAATTTTGACATATAAATCGAATTCAGCAACTAAGTATCTGCATTTGCAAACGAGTTACATGTAGGCAATACACAAATACTTTGCTGAACCAGGCGGGACACCTCGAGATTTTTATTACAGGGTGATAAAAAGATCAAAGACAGTGAAATTGTCTTTGTGGCGTTTGTGAGAAGTTTCTTAAATTATCTTTGAATAACTCAAAACAATGATTTATATTGATATATATAATGATACGATATTTAATATAATGTAAAAATAAATGAATTTCCTTATATAAATAATAGATACATGAATTTCGTTGTATAGATAAATTGATAAATAATATTCACTTATTCCATCTTGAAGTTGCGTGAGATCAATAAATCTTTATTTCAGTACTTATAAGGCCTCATGCCTGTAGAAGTTATTTGCTTTAAAGACATTTGTTTTAAATAAAGTTACATAATATATGTACATGTAATAACTGAGTATTGCTTTTTGTTAATAATAAGATATTTTCCCGTAGATTATACTTGGAAGATGCATCGTCAAGTTAAGAATTAACAACATCCTTCATTATTCTCAGTTTTAAGAAAAATAATTCAAAGATACAAATCAGTTAAAAACACTTTTGTACATAATAAATGTTTAAATGCATTTTTTTCCTCTCCGATGAGATTTATCTATTGCTGTAAATACATAGTCAGAGGGAAACAAAATGACATTCACAGTTCATTTGTTTTAAAAGGGTTCATTCTGCATTATAAACGTAAGTCTTTGTTACTAAAGTTGAAAAAATAAAAAGTAAAAAAGTAGACGACGCATTCAAGGGCCTAGGTACATGACATCAAATTCGAAAGTAACATACCTTTTACAGAGAATGAAAATAATTAATGCAGAAACCTTTCAAACTGTATGTAACTACGGGACAACACAACTTGGCACATGAGAGAAGAGGAGTTTGACACTGAGTCATTAATGACAGCAAGCAATCAGTCATGAATGGGCACCAACTGGACCCCTGTCAACACACTATGACTAAAACAACATAATAAACGCTCTTGGAAGTCTCTTATTACTATAAAAACAGGTTAACATCAAAGATATTGTAAAAAAACATAATTAGTTCGTAATTAAGATATCAATAATGATGTTGTGATATCTAAATATGGATTAATTAAGAATTAAGGAAATGTGAGTTTGTCTCCATCTATTGAATCAACTGTGGTATTAGACACAGATTAATCAAGAGTATTCATTCATGAGGTGTGAGTCTCAAAGAGTGCAAAAACTCATGATGTTAGGTCAGGGAGAATGTGTAAACAGTGTTTAGAGATTATATTATCAAATAATTTCATTGGTGTATATGAAAAAAGTGTAAAACAAGTAGTTGTTGGCTATCAGCCAAAGAGATCTCAAAGATTCAATTCCAGTGAATATGTAATCATTGCTAAGAAACAATGAAAATTTTTATATATCTATGATTTTTATTAATGAAAATGGATCAGCACAATAAGCTTTCAGCATATTTAAGTGCTGTTCCTTTAGATCTCACAAAAAAACAACATCAAAATTCACAAAGTAATTAGATAAGTATTTACACGATGATAAAATAGTGGACAGCAATAAACGGTAAACAATCAACAATTATAAATTGAATTTAGGAGTTTAATAATTATTTGAAATGTTGTGAATCGTGCATAAATGTTTGGACAGATTCAAGGAAATTCTGATTAAATAATATGCTTGAATATTAGTTAACATATAGAATGGTATACAAATGCCGTCTATAGACAAATTTATTAGAACTTATCAAAGTATGGGCAATAAATAAATATTCATATATGTATTGTATCATGTTATTAAATTATTGCATCTAAATAAAGTGAATAACGACCAAATGTTTTTTCGGAATATATGTAAATATAAAGTAATATTAAGTCATTAATAGGACTTTTTTTCCAGGGGACTCTTTTTTCTTGTCAAATTTAGGACTTTTCTTCTGGTAACTTTCTTCCAAACACAGATTTTTGGCCAACGGTCGCTGTATATAGAATACAATAGGAAATAAAGGAAATAGTCTTCATGATTACGACAACAAGAACAAGCTGTTCATGGAGATATAACCGTCCATTCAACTAAAAGACGACAGTGCATTTACAGATGATAAACGCCACCTTGTTTTGCATGAATCCAAAACTAAATTTAAAAAAAAAATGCTGCTTGCACATATTGCTTATTTCATACGACAAAAGTGTTTATATATGGACACTGGATAACAATAAACACACATATTGAAAAATGTTGGATTAACTATGCATGTAAATTGCACACAAAAGTTTATTTATAACTATGAATAAAATAGGGTAATTTCACATGGGCATTTAATAGGTCACTAAATATATAATTCGGTTCGCTGATCTTTTAAGCTTGGATTCTGCATTTATCCTTTTTCATTTTGTATAAGTAAATCCTTTTTAATTGCATTCTTCATTGAGAATAAGTCACTTGAGATCAAGCTGGAAGTGAATCTCAGGCAGCAAATACTTGCTTGTTTTCGTGTCCTAATTCATGTATCATTAACATGAATAATATGTTTAAACCAACTTAATGTTTACCAAATCTGCCAGTTTGTTAGATGTAGCAATGAATGGATTCTAAAAGTTTAGAATTTTCTTGGATGGTTGCTGTAATATTTCCAAACATGATAGATTTAATGTGTTAGGCATGATATATTTGATATGATAAACGTAAAGAAATACATAAGAATTAACTCAGATAAATATTTTGCAAATGAATTACTTCACAGATATTGTCTTTTTCACAAGGATACAAATGGCCATCAGATGAATGTGTTAAGCTACAGTAATAGTACGTTCTTACTAAATGCAAGTTTATCAAACAAAGTTAGCTGTAAATTTAAACATATATTATTTCAAATTATGTACTGTAGGCTTCGTTTAGGCTCTAGTGATCTAGACTTTAATAAATTTGAAAGGCATATTTCAGATGATCCCACCTGTTCATGAGGCGCTAATCTCATTATTTACTGGTTTTCCCAAACTTTTCTCACTTAAGAAATGGTGCATTATACTACCAAAAAGGTACAGCTTAAAACAATCTTATATGGAAACCATGATATATCTGATCTTGGCAACTTCACCATTTTAAAATCTGTTAACCTCTTCATCACCACTTCTAATAGATGACATATCTTATTCAGAAGAATAGGATTGGGAACAAGTTGTCCAATTTAGAACACCCTCTCCATATAATCTAATAGATTCGAAAAAAGAGTTTAAGATGTTTACTTCCAAGCCAAAGGAAATTTCTATTTTTATTGTTGATTGTATTATTGCATTTCATGTCATCAGAATGTCCTTTGCTTGAAACATCACATTTGTATCGGAACGGTATTAATATAAGCCCCTGGTTTGTTTGTCAGTCCGTTTCATATTTCCACGAATAATAAAATATGTTGAAACCATTTCAAATAATGATATTGTTCAATGTTTTAATTCACAGTGGTAGTCATTGAGGATTATTTGCACCAATAACATAATACAAGATAAATAATTAACTGAAAATAAACACAATGATACAATATCAATTAGTCCAGATTCATTTTTTGTGTTTTGAGGTATATTTTACTTGCATTTCAGGGTTTTATTTTATCTGTATAAAAATGTAATTTGTCTTGGGTTTTTTTTTGGTTTCTGAAAAGTTTAAAGCTTTATTGGTTGTTTTCCTGGATGCTTTTGACAATTAATTTCTTCAATTTTGCATATGTCAGAGTGTTCAACATCAAGCCTATCTATGTTAGCCGTTAATTGGGAACTGTTATTGTAACAATCAGCCCTCGTTAGCCCCTGCTGTCAAGTTGACAATATATCACAGATTGGCACCTGCTGTGTATACAGACTTACAGGTGGGCATACTCAAGCCATTGCTTGTCACGTGTCTCTCTTATAACAATATGATGCAGTATCTGATTATTGAAATCCTAGTGGTTAAGAAAGAACCAATGAGATGATATTAGCTAAATGTCTGCATTGACCTATGTACCCGACCTGATCATTGTTGAAATGACCTATGAAGACAGAGGCCAAAATGTGTTGCTTAATCTGATCAAATCAGTGATGGATTAATGTGCATTTGATGGAATATTGATACTCATATTCGGAAAAGGTAAGTTTCACATGCTTTTGCAGCCTATCTTTTGGCAAACTTGGTCATTTGATATGTAGTTTGTATAAATGGTTGCCATGTATTTCAATTGTTTGATATCGAAATTTGTAAGATTGTTACTATGTCAAATACGTTAGATTACTTGTCCCTTTGTAACAAAAAGTTAAGGAAGAACAATGTTTGTTTCAATTGGATATTCCATTGAAAAAAGCTGCCAAATGCATTCAATAGTAATATTTTACAACAAATTGTATATAATCAATATAACTTTATCATTGTTATATATAATGTGATTGAATTGTAAATATTTTGTTTTGTACATATACCGGTACATTAAATGATGTAATAGCATAATGTTGTTGTGTTTTATATGTTATTTAAAGAGGCTGTCTCATGGGCATCTTTTTTGCTAGTAGGAATATTGATGATTATTTTTCTCTAACTGGTATGTATGTCGCATTATGCAGTGTTAGGGGCATGGACCATATTACGATAGTTTCCATACTATCACTGTTATTTATTTCAAATCATGCGAGAATTAGGAACATTCTACAGGATAACACACTTTTCAAGACTAATCATCAAGGAGATAGTATTTCTCTTTTGCATCCCTGTTGCGTTGGAAAACCATACATATTATTATTATTGTATTGTTAGTTAAGTGTTATTTTGGTTCGCCAAGTATTCATCAGATTGGACGAAGCATGCATAAAACAGTGATATTCTTTTGAAATAATTATCATATCTTTCGAGAATTAAGAACATTCTACAATATATCAGACTTTACAAGACTTAATCAGTCATTCACATTCATAATGTTCACAGTGTTATTCTTTTGAAATAATTATAAAAATGACACCTAAAAAATAAACATTTTTTAAATCTTGCGAGAATTAAGAACATTCTACAAGATATCAGACTTTTTAAGACTAATTCAGTCATCAGAGATAGCAGTTGTCTCCTGCATGCCTGTAGCGTCGAAAAACCATCAATAGGTGATATTCTTTTCTTTTGATACATTTAAATGTTGAGACAACACAAAACGTACATACATATACACAAATATACAAGAGTATAAAAAAATAAACAATAATATACAATAGTAAACAAAATATACAATAGTAAACAACAATATACAAGAGTAAACAACAATATACAAGAGCATATAAAAATATACAATAGTATACAAAAATATACAAGAATATACAAAAATATACAAGAGTATACTGGTTTTGGAAATTCGGAGTATACTGACCAGGAAATTTTTGGAAATCCTAAGTATACTGAGGTATACTATTTTGTATATTCGGGGTATACTGATCAGTATACCTCATTAAATTAGGGTATTTTGTCCAGTGTTCATACACACCCTGACAATGGACCATGTGACCTGTGTGAGCCAATTACACGTAGAGTGTCCGTGTGATACAAGACAACACAAGCTGATATAGATTCATACACACCCTGACAATGGACACGTGTGACCTGTGTGAGTCAATTACACATAGAGTGTCCCTGTGATACAAGACAACACAAGCTGATATAGATTCATACACACCCTGACAATGGACCATGTGACCTGTGTGAGTCAATTACACGTAGAGTGTCCCTGTGATACAAGACAACACAAGCTGATATAGATTCATACACACCCTGACAATGGACCACGTGACCTGTGTGAGCCAATTACACGTAGAGAGTCACTGTGATACAAGACAACACAAGCTGATATAGATTCATACACACCCTGACAATGGACCATGTGACCTGTGTGAGTCAATTACACGTAGAGTGTCCCTGTGATACAAGACAACACAAGCTGATATAGATTCATACACACCCTGACAATGGACCATGTGACCTGTGTGAGTCAATTACACGTAGAGTGTCCCTGTGATACAAGACAACACAAGCTGATATAGATTCATACACACCCTGACAATGGACACATGTGACCTGTGTGAGTCAATTACACGTAGAGTGTCCCTGTGATACAAGACAACACAAGCTGATATAGATTCATACACACCCTGACAATGGACCATGTGACCTGTGTGAGCCCAATTACACGAAGAGTGTCCCTGTGATACAAGACAACACAAGCTGATATAGATTCATACACACCCTGACAATGGACCACGTGACCTGTGTGAGTCAATTACACATAGAGTGTCCCTGTGATACAAGACAACACAAGCTGTTATAGATTCATACACACCCTGACAATGGACCACGTGACCTGTGTGAGCCAATTACACGTAGAGTGTCCCTGTGATACAAGACAACACAAGCTGATATAGATTCATACACACCCTTACAATGGACCACGTGACCTGTGTGAGTCAATTACACATAGAGTGTCCCTGTGATACAAGACAACACAAGCTGACACAGATTCATACACACCCTGACAATGGACCATGTGACCTGTGTGTCAATTACACATAGAGTGTCCCTGTGATACAAGACAACACAAGCTGTTATAGATTCATACACACCCTGACAATGGACCATGTGATCTGTGTGAGCCAATTACACGTAGCGTGTCCCTGTGATACAAGACAACACAAGCTGATATAGATTCATACACACCCTGACAATGGACCACGTGACCTGTGTGAGTCAATTACACATAGAGTGTCCCTGTGATACAAGACAACACAAGCTGATATAGATTCATACACACCCTGACAATGGACCACGTGACCTGTGTGAGTCAATTACACATAGAGTGTCCCTGTGATACAAGACAACACAAGCTGATACAGATTCATACACACCCTGACAATGGACCACGTGACCTGTGTGAGTCAATTACACATAGAGTGTCCCTGTGATGCAAGACAACACAAGCTGATACAGATTCATACACATCCTGACAATGGACCATGTGACCTGTGTGAGTCAATTACACGTAGAGTGTCCCTGTGATACAAGACAACACAAGCTGTTATAGATTCATACACACCCTGACAATGGACCATGTGACCAGTGTGAGTCAATTACACGTAGAGTGTCCCTGTGATACAAGACAACACAAGCTGATATAGATTCATACACACCCTGACAATGGACCACGTGACCTGTGTGAGCCAATTACACGTAGAGTGTCCCTGTGATACAAGACAACACAAGCTGATATAGATTCATACACCTCCTGACAATGGACCACGTGACCTGTGTGAGCCAATTACACGTAGAGTGTCCCTGTGATACAAGACAACACATGCTGATATAGATTCATACACACCCTGACAATGGACCATGTGACCTGTGTGAGCCAATTACACGTAGAGTGTCCCTGTGATACAAGACAGTACAAGCTCATATAGATTCATACATACCCTGACAATGGACCATGTGACCTGTGTGAGTCAATTACACGTAGAGTGTCCCTGTGATACAAGACAACACAAGCTGATATAGATTCATACACACCCTGACAATGGACCACGTGACCTGTGTGAGCCAATTACACGTAGAGTGTCCCTGTGATACAAGACAACACAAGCTGATATAGATTCATACACCTCCTGACAATGGACCATGTGACCTGTGTGAGCCAATTACACGTAGAGTGTCGCTGTGATACAAGACAACACATGCTGATATAGATTCATACACGCCCTGACAATGGACACATGTGACCTGTGTGAGCCAATTACTCGTAGAGTGTCCCTGTGAAACAAGACAACACAAGCTGATATAGATTCATACACACCCTGACAATGGACCATGTGACCTGTGTGAGCCAATTACACGTAGAGTGTTCCTGTGATACAAGACAGTACAAGCTCATATAGATTCATACACACCCTGACAATGGACCATGTGACCTGTGTAAGTCAATTACACGTAGAGTATCCCTGTGATACAAGACAACACAAGCTGATATAGATTCACACACACCCTGACAATGGACCATGTGACCTATGTGAGTCAATTACACATAGAGTGTCACTGTGATACAAGACAACACAAGCTGATTTAGATTCATACACACCCTGACAGTGGACACATGTGACCTGTGTGAGTCAATTACACGTAGAGTGTCCCTGTGATACAAGACAACACAAGCTGATATAGATTCATACACACCCTGACAATGGACCATGTGACCTGTGTGAGCCAATTACACGTAGAGTGTCCCTGTGATACAAGACAACACAAGCTGATATAGATTCATACACACCCTGACAATGGACACGTGTGACCTGTGTGAGTCAATTACACATAGAGTGTCCCTGTGATACAAGACAACACAAGCTGATATAGATTCATACACACCCTGACAATGGACCATGTGACCTGTGTGAGTCAATTACACGTAGAGTGTCCCTGTGATACAAGACAACACAAGCTGATATAGATTCATACACACCCTGACAATGTACCACGTGACCTGTGTGAGCCAATTACACGTAGAGAGTCCCTGTGATACAAGACAACACAAGCTGATATAGATTCATACACACCCTGACAATGGACCATGTGACCTGTGTGAGTCAATTACACGTAGAGTGTCCCTGTGATACAAGACAACACAAGCTGATATAGATTCATACACACCCTGACAATGGACCATGTGACCTGTGTGAGTCAATTACACGTAGAGTGTCCCTGTGATACAAGACAACACAAGCTGATATAGATTCATACACACCCTGACAATGGACACATGTGACCTGTGTGAGTCAATTACACGTAGAGTGTCCCTGTGATACAAGACAACACAAGCTGATATAGATTCATACACACCCTGACAATGGACCATGTGACCTGTGTGAGTCAATTACACGTAGAGTGTCCTTGTGATACAAGACACCACAAGCTGATATAGATTCATACACACCCTGACAATGGACCACGTGACCTGTGTGAGCCAATTACACGTAGAGTGTCCTGGTGACAGACACTGATTGTGCGTGAGGCAGGCAATTACGACTCCTCGTATGTGGCAAAAAATTACACAAATCCTTCTTAATGTCAATACATTTTATTATATACATATATTATATGCAATGAAACATAGGATTTTACAATGAACATAAAATGTATATTATATAAACTGAAATGAAATACAGGATTATACAGCGAAGAAAAGAATGTATATCATATACACTGCATTGAAATGTAGGATTTTACAATGAACAGAGAATGTATGTTATATAACTGAAATGAAATACAAGATTTTACAGCAACAAAAAGAATGTATAATATATAAATTGCATTAAAATACAGGATATTACAATGAACATAGAATGTATATTATATAAACTGAAATGAAATACAGGATATACGGTATAAAAAAAAAGAATGTTTATTATACACATTGCACGATAATACAAAGTTTTACAATAAAAATATATAATATTTCCCAACAAAATCAAAAGAAAGTCAATTCTCACTGCAGGGAGTAAGTAAAAAAGGGCCTTATATAAACATATATGTGGCACAATAAGATAAAGGTAAGAGCAGGATTTTTAACAGTAATCCGAATATTCAATAATTCTCGCTGTGGATCACTATGTTGTATCATTGAAACTGAAATTTGTATCATCAGGGCAGGATGAATTGTGATTATACAGTGCTCCAGATAAGCTGCGTCTCTGCGTATTTTACGTGACAAATTTCATTTGGATCATTAGGGGAAGGTTAATTGTAGATATATCCATATATATATACATACATAAATACATAGTTTATAAATACCGACACCTCTTTCAAAAATCCTAATCTATTTTTGTAACGTACATAATCGGAAAAAATCGAACTTGATTTCTCAGACCCTAATGAAATGAAAATAAAGGTGTTTTAAAATAATTTTGACGTCCTGAAACTTAGCTTCGTAGTGCATCTCGTCTGTTTTGAAAAGTGTTGAAGTTGATTCCCATCAAAGCGAAACATTTTTGGTATCTTACATACATTTTCTGGTTGTCACAAGGGGTCAACTATTAAATGAAATGTTGATTTGTTGAATAACTCTGGTCACACACATTTCTTTACCTTGACCTTTTGACCCTCTCACTGCCACAATCCAGAATATTAAACACATGCCTTTACACCCCTTGGGCGGTTATATCCCTTCTGTTTTCAATATGTTTTAAGTCAACACTACCTTCTTATAGGTATTTACCCTTTACACCCTTGGGAAGTTACTGCCTTTATTTTAGTTGAATGTCATATGCCGTGAGCTCAATCTGCGTAAGCTGGGTTTCTCATAACCACCGTCTTAGTCGGTTTTAAGATTGAAAACAATCGCAAACATTTGGACTTGTAAAATTTTGGAATTTAAATGAAACAAGAAAGTTTAGATTTATGAACAACGATTCGAACCAGGAAGCTCCATGTTGTCAAAGCAGCGATCTTACCTGTTGAGCTACCGATTATGCATGCCAGTTGATGAAAATGTGTATGTCATGTTTTGTTTTTTATTTTCCCCTATAAATATATATTAATATTGCAATAAAATTGTTTTATTGTAAGGAATCATGTTTTTTGTTTTAAAACCCTAGCAGGGGGTATTGTAAGTAGTCTAAAATAGTATTCTTATCAAGACTTATCAAACATGCAAAATGGATCACTAAAACGTTTTTCAATTATTTGTATGTAAACAAATTTAGTTAAAACACCGTAATTAAAAAGTTTTTATTGTAAGAAATCAAGCGTTTATTTCGAAAAACCTAAAATCTGAGGGTATTTTAAATATGTTTTATTATCAAGACATAATAAACCCGCGAATGATATCAGTAAAACGTTTTTAAATCAACTATTTCAATTATTTGTATATCAACAAATTAAGTTGAAACCATTGCAGGAGTCTTCCACGGGAGTGTAAGTCAAGTAATAACCCGTTTGCCTCGGGTTATGAAAATAACCTCTGCTCGGGCTACGCCCTCGCGAGGTTATTTTTCATAACCCCTCGATACCGGGTTATCATTTACTACATAACCTTTTGTTTAATTTCACTTTAGAATATGCTATATTTACTACTTTGAACTTGTTTTGGTCACCTTAGACGAATGTCATTCGTCAGTTTATGAATTCAAAAGGAAGATGCAAAGATTCTGATTTATTTCTGACTTTTCGTATCATACTAAATTGGATTCGTTTTTATTGGTATTTTAATTGAACCGCTAAATAAACGACAATAGATAGCGGTCCATAAGTTCAGGTTTAAATGTGTTTAAAAGCAGAGATTATCAAACCAGTGCAAAGTATTCGCTAGTTTCGCTTATATGTTGACACCTAAAATAAGTAAAACTGTTGTTCCTTTCAGGATGACTCTTAAAATAATAATAATATTTAGCCCATTTCTAAAGCGCTAAACTCCACGCTCATAGCGCATACAATTGATCTAACTGCAGTCATATGAGGTTGAGAACAGGTGCGTTTTTAGATATGATTTGAACATAGTCAGTTGTTGTTCTATTTTCACAGTTAGCACATAATAGTATATGAATAAATCAACACTGTTTGTACTAAAGGTGATGTCAATTGTTATCTGTTTCTTTAGCTGACTATTAAAGAGCCACAAAGCCTTTTCAGTAGTGTCATTTGATTGAGATATATCGACTGTTGTACAAAACAATATTTTAATGGTAATCACCTGTGTATAGTAAAACTAGTGACAACATTGGTAAGGTTTGATGTCCGGATCATAATAAAAAAACCGGACAGTGTCGCTCGTCCATCAGTCAAACGTAATTTTTCAGATGCAATCAGAAAGACACTTACAAGTTCGTTAGGTTTGATAGAGTATAAGATTGATGCGTAATTTAGGGGTTGAATATTTTTTTAATTTAGTTTTTGAATTAGACCAATTACATATTGTAAATTTGTATCTAAGATTAACGACATATCATGAAAATCACGGAGTTGCTCTTTTGTTTAGCAAACAATGCGTTAATTAAACCTAAAAGGTCAAATGAGATAATATAACTTGAAGAATCCAGGTTATTTCATAAAGATTAAAACAAACCCCCTACAAAAGAAACTTTACACCCAACTTCTTCACTTGATAGAAAATAAAATAGCTAAACAATTGATGTCTTTAAGGTATTGTGGTGATTATTCATATGTACATTCCATTTAAAATCAATTATTTCAATCGTTTAAGAAAACGATTTGACGTTTTCTGGATCACAGTGGTGTAGTGGTTAGCATGCTGGCCTCTCACGCCAGAGACCCGGGTTCGAATCCCGGTGGAGACACCAAAAATTTGTGACTTGGGTCTCATCCTGTGTTGTCCCTGGGCAAGACACTTCATCCACATTGCACTCAGTCCACCCAGCTGTTTAAATGGGTACCTGAAAAATGGATGTACTGACCTACGTGGTCGTGATTAGCGCTTAGTAGCAGCTGTGAAAGTACACTCCTTCTGGGTAATAATGTAGCGCTTTGAGCATGTCTTAGGACGTGGAAAGGCGCAATATAAGTACGCACATTATTATTATTATTATATCGCAGTCAGTTTGGCAGTATGGGGTCTGATATTATCTAGGTGTAGAAATGGTCCGTGAATAAATCGATACTGAAACCACCTTGAGTTATAACTTCCTGTGTTTCGGAATGGAATATAATTGTATATTATCCACTTTTCCTTTTTAAAATATGACTGAAAATCAAATTCCCATTTTCCAAATAGGCATAACTCTGTAAAGGTGTATGGAAGACAACACAATGTAGAGTGCAGGCAGCTTTCATTGTACACAATTACCGGGCATGTGTACGGAATTATCGGACGGTAGTATATACTCACTCTAAAAGAAACGCACTGGTATATAATTCTGAAGCATGTATCCGATCTTTTAATTCCGACAGAAGTGTAAAAACGAAGCACTTGAAGACAGTGAATAGATAACTACACCTTATTATCTAATTCAATCAAAATCACGACTTGTATCTCTCCGACGGTGACGTCATTTTCTTTGTTACATATTTTGGGCAATGGTAGCATTTGTTACAATTTGACAACCATTCTGCAAATATGGTATTTAAATGTAGTCAAGATTCAATCAGCCCACATCTTCCTTGTATATTTCGTGGCGCTCTAATAGCTCTAATGTCAATATTAGTGTCCGAATTAATATCCATTAGTTAAAAGAATATTGTAAATGGAGAAGATATACAATGCCAATCATTATGGAACACCGTTAATATTTTGATTGATGATCAGCCGTTTCTGTATTGTGATAGGTATAAAAAGTGTATTTTTTGTGAATGATTTGGTACATGTCGAATGAAGACTGTCAAATTTTGAAGAATTTTCCAAAACGTTTTCAATCAAGACCAACTTTTAAATTTATGAAGCCGTGAAAAGAGCAGTAATGACATATGTTCGATCATTTAACATAAATCAATTTGAAAATAAATTATCAAACTCAATAAACCCTTTCAATGTGTCAAAAGTAGATACCATCATTGGGAGTAAAAGCTATTTTGCCTTTCTTATTAATTCGCTATTTGTTCGCCTTGCGAGTTTTTCTAAATGGGAGAAAATTCTACAAACGGATTTTGATGAAAAGAATTGGAAAATTTTCAACATTGTTGATCAGAGCACAGATCTAAAATGGTTGCAATACAGAATTATTCATATTATACTCCCAACAAAGCACTTGTAAATCATCGCCGTAGTGTCTATTTTGCGAAAGAGAAACAGAAACAATCAACCATATGTTATTGGAATGTGAACCAATCTTTAGATAATGACAGAGCTTCAGATAACTTTTGAGGCAATTGGGTTTTTACTCCTAAGTTTGAATATATTTGACATGTTTTGAGGAGGAAGCTGAAATTTGTGTACTCCCAGAAAGGAATTGAGTACTTTAACTCATAGTTTCTGAACCTTATTGAGTAATCAACAAAACTTACATTTTCAAATAAGAATGCTTTTAATTGACCTAATTGATTAAATGCTAATGTATATATGCACATTTTCTACAACTGAATGTAATACACGCCTGGGTAATTGGCCTCCAAAACAAAAGGAAATAAAGAAAGATTCCATGAATTAATAGTTATTGTTATTTCAAAGATCATTTAAGTTGTAATTCATTATTAATTGAAGCCAAAAGGGGTTAGGATAAGAACGCTAGCTGGCATTTCTTAGTCCATTATTAATCTATTTTGTTTTAGCTATTCAAATTTTCTTTTCTTTAATATTTGTATGAAATATTGTTAAATCTTTCAACAATATATCTGTGAAAATAAGAATTTAGAAATATACTAAAACTATCTAATAAATTTAATAAAACTTGAGACTCGCATTTTAAATACAAATCGTTGTCGATTTCATGAAATATTAGCCATGGGTACTTTCGTTTCCAGACTTGATGACGAGTGTGCCTTGTTTCTTGGTCACATATTCATACACTTCGTTAATCAACCATTTGCCTCACTACTAGCTTTAACTGTTTTGAAAAAAAATCTAATATTTTTGGTTTTTTTCGAGTGGGTATCTTTTCTCCCTCGAGCAGACATATTACTTCATTTGATTGAGAGCTCAGAGTTCGACTTGACGCCTTAACGTATCTAATCAAACGCCGGGTAAGGTTTGCCTTGTAGTTTATGAACGCGACTTTTGAATGAGTCGCCAAATCAAACAACGCTCTCGGGGTCACGTGACTACAAACTCCGCATTGGGGTTACTGCTTAGATCTCGATCTCGACATCGATCTCGCTAACCCTATTTGTAGAGTTTGAAATGCCGATGAGTGCGGTACGCAAACCGAAATCGTTATAATTAATTGAGTAAAGTACGCAAGGTATTTGTTTAAAATGAATCTCATGCGTTTTTTGTACTCCCTGATTATTTTTGATTGTGTAAATTGTTAATTTATTGCGTAAAATACTCAAATACGCACTCTATCTGGAGCTCTGGAAAGAAATAGAATCGTGGTAAACCTCAAATTAGAATTTACAAATAAAATCATCATCTTGGGAATGAAAGGAAAGAACAATAATCTTGTACATGCAATCATTTTATTAGTTAAACAGTATATATACAGATGCAGAATTAATGGTTTTACATCAAAGTCAATTGGAATATCTTAAGAATGAAATTGCACGTTACTATAATTCAACAAGATATATATTTCTATCTACTGAAACTAAAGAAATGTTTTTTTTTTCAATATTGGTCAACTTTGCATTAATTATTTAGAAATTAGAATCGTATTTAGCTTAAGTGAAACAGCCAATTGTGGATTACGTATTTGTATACATGTGATAATTGTAAGCATTTCAACTCATGTATTTGCCTGTACTAACAATATGGAAAATAAACAAAAATAAAAACTATGTCACCATACAAATTGAACGATATCCTACCGCATAAAAAATATTACAAACCGTCATTGGAATTAAGCAATGTGAAACTGTTCACTACACCCATACGACATATAATGTGTGAGGTTTGTGATTTCCTTCTACAAGCTATCACAACCTATAACAATCATACACTTGCAGGGTTAATTAGAGGTTGGATGGTTTATTGAGGATTAATGAATAACTGTAATACTGAGTTGTTCTACTGAATAATGTCAAAGTTATCTAAGATGAACAATGGACACAATCTGTGATTATTAGCATGCGGGGAACACCAAATTCCCAAATAGAAATAAAAACGAAAATGAAAAGATAAACCAAATGTTAGAGAATGTATGTTTTATGACAATGACCTAAACAAAATGACAAACAGCCATGATTTAAACACCACAAAACTTAAACACCCAATATTGTCAAAAGAATTATTAATTCAATATATCTATTTAAATGTACAAAGTTCAAGGTAAAATCATGTCATCAATTAACAATTTCCAATTCATTGAATTCAACAACTTTGTAACGGCAGATTGGATACCAGGCTAATGGATGGATGGCCATTTTAGGTTTCTTCTTATGAAAGCCATTTTGATAACAACATTGTTCGATTTAATTTAATGGAATCTTGAAGACACGAAAAAGGAATAAAGTGCGTCCTCACTGGCGTGACAACATTAACCATTTGCTTTTTCAGATACATGTTTGTTAAATTTATCACCATTGAGATCGCAACTCCCAAAATACAGACGACAGTGACGGATTTGACAACGCCTCGAGTCTACATAACGATCAAAATGAATATTGGAATTAAATACAGACTTGAAATCATTGACGTAGTGATTTGATAAGTTGGGGTAAAGAGTCAGGTCAAATGAGTTTTTTTTATTAAACTGTACGGCACTGTAGATTTTGTACCAAGATGCATTTCCTAATTGTGTGCTAAGTTCGTTTTACCGAAAAGTATCTTAGGGCTGCGTTGTGGTAAAGATCTTTTACGCGTTTTATTATTTTATTATATAGTTTAATTAGATAAAATTCGAGATGAATGTCATTTTTTTTCATTGTTTGTTCATTGTATTTTTATCAATGATAATTGTATATGATCTTTAAACCTCAAACCCGACTAAAATGAAATTCAACAAAATTACCGTAAACAATTATTGTTTTGTATTAACCAACTACTCAACTAATGTTAATGTGAGTTGGTGTTGAAATAATTGTGCTCCTGTTTCGTCAGATAGTTCAGAAATTAGTATAACCCAAAGAGTTAATCTTTTAAAACACCACAATTATGTCTACATGTACATCCCTCTTACATCATAAGATTTCACTGTAATAACAAACATCTACTTCTAGGTACGACGCCGGTAGTTTTACCTTCATTGTGATTTGTCGTATCATTGCCCTGCCTTTCCTGTCAAAATTACGGTAACTTAAAATGTTCATTATCATTAATATACTCGGAAGACAAGAGTAATTCTATGAACGAGAACGGTATAAGAATCTCTACCAAAACGTCGCCACAATCCAATAAAGAAGTTGTTCATCCATAGAATTACTCTTGTCTTCCTTATACCATCAACTTCTAGAATGCCACAAGCTCATTAATATACTCATAGATAAAAATCTTCCTGTTTTATCCCTCACGGTATCGGTGTAATGCGTTTAACAAAATCTATAGACTACTTTTGTATTGACACGAGTCACAACAGCAGAATTTTAAAAGGACTGGTTCTTTCATCGGTTGTTCGAATATGCATGGGTCTACTCGGACAATGTTCAACTGTTACAAACACTAATATTTAGTCATCTTCTAAATAAAGTAAAAAAGTTAGCTCGAATTATAGTCAAAGTTGTACAATAAATGTCACATACGCGTTATATACTTTAGGAAATCCGTGAAATGTTATGGAAAGAATGCTGAGTTGTCTACAATTAAATCAATGTATTTTGGGATCATAAAAGTCAAATATAAAAATGAAATTGATTATAAACGACAGAGACGTTTTGCATGCAAATGTCCAGTGGAGAAATCAAAGCAAACCCTGGTTTAGTCGATTGTAATTAAATTGCTATTCTCTATAAATAAATTATTTTGTTATTTATCAAGACAGAAAACTTCAGTGATCACTTTATTGTGTTGCTTCCTACATGCGACCGATTGTTCATGAAATAAGTTTTTTGTTATAATTGGTTGAACATTGTTCGCCATGACGTCATTGACATACAAAGAGCGCACAAACTCCTTGCTGGTTTTCTTCCCAAAACTCGTGCATAAGATGTAATTTCATCAACAGGAAGGTATGGATTCGACTTTGAAAATGATATAACGTATTTACCATTAGCGTGAGTTCTCAATCCTGATAACAATAAACCCATAATGTATTATTCAATAAATAATCTGTGACGAAGTGTGGCATTGTTTTGTCATTCTCCGCCTCGTTCTGAATTACGACAGTTGACATAATACAAATACTGAAATCAGTGATGTGAATCGCTTCTCGACTATAGAAAATGTATCAGTCATTTAATTCCGCTATGAAAATCGGGAAAGTATCTAAATATCAAAATGATCATTTGGTATATCCCTTTTTGAACACGTTTTCCATGTTTTTACAAGAAATTACATTATGAATAATCAACTCGAAACAATTTATGATTCATAGTAATGCTTTCCTTTGCATTGTAGAAAATGAACCTCAGTGGACATGACCTAGTACTATATGTGTCTTTATCGTGTGTTCGGAAATGCACGGGTCTACTTTAACAATTGTTAAAATGTTACAAACACAAATATCTAGTTATCTTTTAATAAAAATAGATAATCATGCCCGTGTTTTGGGATCCTAAATATCCTGCATAAGGAAAGTGATAGTCTAACAATAAGACTCTGAAATGAATTTTTTTCAATAAATCTGAAATTTGGAAAAAAAAGGATGAAAAGGAGACTGAACTTTTAAAATTGAGCTCTCAAGCCTTATTATAGACTTGCTTAGGCTTGCATTTTATTTTAGGGTCTGGCTGACAGACTCGTGCTATGACTGCATTGAGTTAAGGCTAGGGACCATATATGGTGGGGAGAACTCATATATATGGTCCTGTGGCACTGTAGGGGTTAAACTTTTCCAGCAATGAGGATGAGGCGAAAACGAGGGAAATTTTCTATCATCAGATTGCAAGACAATATTGACTCAATTTTTTTAATGTTTTTACTTATAGATTATCAAATTGTTATATCTCATGATAAAGATTTTTTTTGACTAATCTGACATATGAATAACCCGATGAACGAAATAAGCCGAAACTACTTGCGCTAAGAAACAGCTGATTGTGTCACGTTTCGTTCGATACGATGACATCATAAGCACGAGCAGATATGACGTCATAATGCGTTACGCACGCGGTGGCAAAGCAAGCGGGAAAGTATGGCCATACTCTTGTTGACATTGCAATGTCGGATCTCTGTCATAAAACACTTTTGATTTCATTATTCATGATTTTAGATATTATTTATTATGCATATAATAGTTCAATTATTATGACAGAATAATCAAACAAATACTGGTTGACGATTCCTTCCACTAGAGAGTTTTAGTAGCCTACTGTTTCAACACGAGATGAATTATCATAAAATAAATCGTGATATGGTTCTCTTAATATTTCAACAATGTTTTTTGTAACTTATCTAAACTTTGTGTAGAGGATTTCACACTGTTACGAGAATATGACTTTAGAGGGGCCACTTTGATATTATTAGATGTCGTAATAGGACCAACGAAATAAAGTAGATAAATAAATATCTTTGAAATCATGAAGATGGGGTCTTGTTTTTCATGTTTTATAATGATAAATACAATGATGATATTTTCAAACAGGTATTTTGGAACTTTTTACAAATTTGTTTTTGTGCATGTATTGTTAACGGTAATTTTGCACGCAAATTGATTACTTTCATATGAAAATGTTGATCATGTTTAAAGGTATGCAAATGCGGTCTAGTTTTTCATATTATGTTATAATGAATACAATAACAACACTTTGAAACAGATATTGGACAATTTTTCAACAAATCGTTCGTTTGTTACAGAGATGAGAATGAACATTTGAAGGCCGCTTCACTCAACAAGTCGCGGTTACTGACGGACATTCGTAGTGATTAAAATTGGGGTTTTATTTTCCAAAAGTAATTAAAAATGGTTCAAATGTATATTTATTTTTCATGTTAAGTCATAAGAAATACAATGAGAGTATTTTTAACCACGTATCTCTTACTTTTTTACACAATAATCATTCCATATTCTAACTGACAGGTCACAAACTAACAACATTCACAATGTAACGTGTATAACATTCTAATTTTGATTTAACTCTAACTTGTTATTATTTACAAATTCACAACATATAAAAACAAGATAAACTAACTATATTCAATCTGACAAGGCCTGCTGAATGAGTTGTATTTTCTGGTCAGTGACGGAGATCTCGCGCCCGCTGACCAGTCTCATTCTTATAGCACACCAGTCGTTGATTGGATAAACGTGAAACATGGGGAAAACCTGCTGGGTGAACTTCAGGTCTAATTTACACAAGAGTTTCCCCCTCCCCACGTCTAGGAACGCCACCCTCCCCCTCCCCACATCCAGCACCAACCCGAAGGTGAAGGTGACCTCTACACCAGATGTGGGGAGGGGGAGAGAGACACACTCACCAACCTGATGTCCCACCTCCTCCTCCTGACCTCTCCTATTCACCCGGATACAGAGATGGCCGGGGTGATAGTAACACTCGTCCCTCACAGACACGCCGACCCCGCCGGGGAGAGCAGAAACCCAGCGCCCCTCGTCCATGTTGCTCTCTCCCTCCTTCACCCCCATCTCCAGCAGGAGCACGCTTCCCTCCCTCCACCTCAATGTAGATAGAGTCTCCCAGTAGGAGGGAGACGTGAGGGGGGAGGGGGAGGGAGGGAGACCGAGCGGACTGCTACAAGTCCCTAAGAACTTCTTGAACTGACCCGGAGTGTTTCTCTCTCCACTCGCCATGTTGTTCAGTTCCCGTCCAAAATCTTCCACTTGTAGCATCCAGTGTACTTTCTGTGAGTTGAGAATCATCGCCCGGCCTGGAATAAACATGTTTGTTGTTATTTAAACATATACAAATAGCATCTTAAAATCTTTATTTTTATATTTCAAACATGTTAATGACATTTTTAGTGGTATTTGCCAAGATTTTTTTAAACTTTGTTCAACCGCGCAAAGTAAAAACAAAATGGCTAATTTCAGAGTTCATCAAATAAAAGAAAATTGTCATCAAAACATAAACATATGGCATATCAAAATGTTTATTTTTATATTTTAAGTAGTTTTATGATAAAATAATTGATAATTATAGCTATATTTTGAAAATTAGTTCAACCGCTCGAACAAAAAAACTGTCTGATATTTTAGAGTTGATTATCGTGTGAATAAACAAATTTTGTTATCCAAACATATACAAATAATATCTTGAAACGTTTATTTTAGTATTTTGAATAATTCTATGACAAAATTATCGATGATTGGAACAAAAAATATAAACTTTGTTTAATCCGGCAAAACACAATATTAGATCTACAGCTGATTTTGCCGACAGTCGGTTTAAAAATGGATCCATTTGCGTTAAGCATAGAACAAATTGTTCTTATAAAAAATATACAAATGGCATCTTAAAATCTATATTTTGATATTTTGAATACATTTATGTACAAATATTTTATAATTGGGCAAAAAAAATTAAATTTTGTTTGCTACTCAAATTGACATAATCAGTTGTTTTCTCAAAGCTGGAGTTACGGTCTGCGAAATACAGATTTTCTTTGAAAAACATTGATTGAGATATATACAAATAGCATCTTGAAATGTTTATTTCACAGTTTCAAATACTTTTATGACAAAATATTCAATAATAGCAAAATTAAATTTAAACTTAGATCACTGACAAATGACTGATAATTCAGCTGCTTTCTCAGCGCTGTGAGTCCCGGTTTGTAAATATATCAATTGTGTTGTTAAAATTGTGTTGCCGGAATATATACAAATGGCATCTTGAAATGTCTATTTTACAGTTTTAAATACTTTGGTGACTAAATATTTTAAAAGTTGCAAAATAAATTTAAACTTTGATTGCTGCCAAACTGACCGATAATTCAGCTGCTTTCTCAATTGCGGTCGGTAAATAACAGCAATAACTGTTAAAATGAGTTTCCAAAAAAGGTACAAATGGCATCTTGAATTGTTTATTTACATGTTTCAAATAGTTTGGTGATGAAATATTTAACAATTGAAATATTTTTTAT
This sequence comes from Steromphala cineraria, assembly GCA_916613615.1. Classification (NCBI taxonomy): domain Eukaryota; kingdom Metazoa; phylum Mollusca; class Gastropoda; order Trochida; family Trochidae; genus Steromphala; species Steromphala cineraria. The sequence continues at coordinate 4,858,127 of OU744722.1, forward strand.
AATTTAGTTTATCACTAAAACTGATAAAAGGGTTACATTTTGAAAGCTGATTGTATGTCGTGTTTTTCAAACATGGTATCTAAAATAGTTACATTTTTCACGATAGCTGTATATATAGACTATAAATCATTAATAATTTGAAAAACAAAACATTTCTAAAATTCTTTTCCTGTTGCCATTTAGTTTTCGTCAAATAAATCAAAAACTGTACACATTTAAGTAGTTTTTTTTAGACCAGATTGACCTGCAAAAGTAGAGCTGAGAATTACTAATTTGATAGTTCGTTTTCCATGTAGTATTTATCCAAAATATGTTTTTGACCTTCAGGCTTTTTAGAATAAACACACCTTGTCGCTCCAAACATGAATTATTTGCATATCTTGAAATATTTAATCAAGATTCTGACTAATTTGGTGAGAAATTCATCAATGAGTGACAATTCTCTCCCTGTCATTATACAGTTGATATTGCTGACAGTCGTACATATACATGGCTTTTCATTATGAACTAGTTTTCATTCAACAATTAACAAACTCTTAACTCTTTATATATAAGCTCACACAAACGATATCTTTCATTTCTATGGGCCCCGTTTGTGTACACATTAATATCATATCAATTACCTTCGTCAAAACTATGCTGCTTTTGTAAAGTTTACATTTAATTGATTTTCATTGATTTGATAAAATGTCATTCTTATTATTAAAAAGTTAATTGATTTTTATTTTCGAGTAATTAGAGCACTATTTCTATTTAGTTGATATCAAAACTTAGAAAAACGATGATTTATATATGTATAGGCCTACGCCTAACTTGAAATCACCTTCGAATTGACATCTACATTAAAATGTGTTAATTTAAGTGGGAAGAAGTACGCTAACATACAAGAAGTACGCTAACATACAAGAAGTACGTTAACATACAAGAATTACGCTAACATACAAGAGGTACGCTAACATACAAGAAGTACGCTAACATACAAGAAGTACGCTAACATACAAGAAGTACGCTAACATCACTGTGCGTAAACCGATGACCGATCATCCCAACATGGCGGCAGGTCGTACGCTTCGGAACTTTTCACGCGATATTCTAGTTGTTCAGATACATTGAGATAAATTCAATAATGCACTTAGATTCAGGTTGATGTGGAGACGAGATTCTTAAAATATTACCTTTTATAAATACACATTAATGCAGATATTTAAGTTTAAAAAATCGGGCATGATGACGGTAACTGGAAAATCATAAATGAGCATGATGACGGTAACTGAAAAGGATAGATGACGGTAACTGCATACAGGAAAGTAATAAAATGTGTACTAGCGTGTAGGAAATAGAAAATATTAACCATGGAAGTGATCACAGAGGGTGGTTGAAGTTGGAATCACAAGCTGATCATCTGATAACCTGTGTAATTATTTGTATTGTAGAGTTTTTTGTATTTTAAAAGCACTAAACAACGTTCTGGACAACGCAATGCAGGTATCTGTTTAAAGAAATATATCACACTGTTTTCATTTTGTTACCAGCACTGTATAATATCTTTAATTCAAATGAATTTTATTTAAACATTATGCGGTTTTACTTTCTTATGTTGTGTTTCAATTTGATTTTAGAGTTCTTTTGAAGTTGTGGGATAAGAAGATCTATATTAACAGCCGTTAGCAAAACATTCTCCCTGTTTGTTGATAATTAAATCCGAAAATTCATGTTGAATTATTAAGAAAACGTAAAGAAATTTTTGATAATAATGTTTCAAGTAATTAGGGAAATCCATAGAAGTTCATTTTATCACTAGTAGGTGTTGATATTTGGACGAGTATAAAGGAAACCAATAGAACTCGCTATCAAGAGTTAAGATGACCCCGACCCAACCGGGGTTGTACTTATTTAAGCCCAGGGCCTAATTACGGGTTTTACCTGTTTTGATAGAGAAACATGAGCTTAAAAACGAAATATGACTATAATATAAGGATATTTGTATTTTTATGAACATATAATTTCAAGGGGCAGTAGCACGATTTTAGGGGTAATATAAGGTGAAGACCGGAAAACGAAAATAAATGGTTCCAATTGAAAGGCAATGTATTTAAACTAAATAAGGTCATAATAAATAAAGTATATGATGTAAAGTTCAGCATATGGCCTTTGAGTTTCCCTTTTCTTACACAAAATGAATTAAATGTGTTCACATAAAAATGGCCCAAAGTGAATCTCATAATTTGTTCCCTTACTATGGATGATTGGTTTGTCTAATGAGAATTTTGACACTATCAACATAGTTATCATTAACTTACAATTATCAGTGAACAATTTAAATATGAAATTTTCAAAAAAGTTCTACTGTCCCTTTAAGTATCAAAGTTGTTATAGAAATTTCATTAATTATTAACCGCTGGGAATAGCCGACATTCACAGAACACAATAATTTAGTTTTAAAAGGCGAACATACATAGCAAACGATTGAATGACTTGAGTGATTTGATCTTACACATTGTAATGTAGAATAGTTTATGATATTAAATAAAATGATGACCGCTTTAGTGATACTGGAAGGCAAACTCTCGCAATACGCAGATGTCATAGTAATAAACATTTTAATGTTTTATTTTAGCCAGTTATCCAAGGGATTTCTATGGCACGCATTCTGACTTTAAGCTTGCTATGGCCCTTGTGAAATGATATCAGTACAGTGAAAACAATTATACGAGTAGTCATTGACAACAATGAGAAGACATGATACTTACAAACGTTGATATATATGTAAGGAAATATATTTTGTATCTATATAAAAGGACGACGGTTATATATGAATGCTTATAACATACGCTTTTGTCTCAGTATTGAAATCTTCAAAAAATATATCTGGGTCGTCCCTGTGTGCAGTACAATACATGAGCTGGTTACTAACAGTATATGCAGTAGTTTGAAACTTAACAAAACGTTACTTAATTGGTTACTATTAGACTAGTATATGAATCATCTAACCTTTTATTTGTTCCGCTATCCCGTGGTGCAAATGTAATTCGACCCTTTCCTGTGATTTTAGAGTAACATTTGATTTCTCTTGAACCTTGACTTTGAAAACTCTTAAGTATTGGCTCAAATCTTGTGAATGAGACCGGTTTCGAGTTTTATGCTATTCCGTGTCATCATGTGAACCAGACTACATATCACAATGCGATTAATGTTTTCTGGCTACAAAATCCAGGACAGTGGATTCTTGCCGGAAAAGTTTTTGAAAACTATGGTTTAGCGAAATCATTTCTAATTTGATTCAGTGTGAAAATTTTAAGACAACAATAAATGTTTGTTGAATTCAAATATATATATACATTTTAATGTTCGTAGTGAAATAATATGTTCTTGTTATCCGGTAACTTTACAGTTTAATTCTGAAATGAGGCGTTTTTAAAACAAATATGCCAGCAATTTCGTCCAGATTTAAAAAAGATCTAAATGGTACGTTTTTAGATTGTTCATGTGCTGTTGTTGAGTGAAGTACATAGGAATGAAATCAGTTATGTGGCTTCAAATGGGCACCAAGTATAAACAAACTCTTTCTCCTGTAAATATTATACAAACATATACCATCAACCTTCGTTTTGAATTACTAAAATTTATGTCATTTAAAGAGTGTTTTCATAAAAAGTTACACTTATTGATCTTGGAAGTGCTCAGTTACCGTCATCCTAGCTTTGACGAACATTTCAGTTACCGTCATCATGTTTCAGTTACCGTAATCATGCCCATTTTTTCAAACTTGAATATCTTCATAAATATGCATTTACAAATGGAAATATTTTTAGAATCTCTTCTCCACGTCAACCTGCATCTAAACGCATTATTGAATTTATCTGAATGTACCTGAACAACTAGAATATCGCGTGAAAAGTTCCGAAGCGTATGGCCTGCCGCCATGTTGGGATGATCGTAACTAAAGTTACGGTCATCGGTTTATATGCACAGTGAACATACAAGAAAGGGGGAACTAATCATCAAACCCTATATAAAATCGCCCATGCAAATGTATCAAAGTATGTATATGATTCCCCGTTTAGAATTGCCCCTCTAAATTATATACATACTTACAATATACAAAGTAAAGAATCGCCCCTTTAACTGTCTTTGAAGTGTAAATAGAATGAAAATAGAATCGCCCTCTCTAATTGTCTATATACATATTAACATTAAACCCTATATAGAATCGCATGTAGATAAAAATTTCACGTATGTTTAGATGAAAGAATTAACGAAATCTCCACTGTACTAAACTAAACTGTTAAAGAGAGTGTAAGGTTTTGTAAATTGTCCACAATAAACAAGGATTTATGCTAAATGTATTATCTTCAGATTGCCAGGAATGTCAACCCAATGCTCCGTAGTCTTAAAACCAATATTTATAATTAGTATTAAGTGCAAACTGTTTATGGCAATTCTGTTCTAACATCTTTTATTTTAAACTCTCAGGCAAAACACTGAATACATCATGTGTAAGATATTCAATTTAAAATATCTCAAATATTTGATGTCGTGTTCTTACACTGATAAGAACAAAAGTAAAGTCATCACTCAAATAATGCGTTTAATTGTTAGTTTTTTCCCAAAACAATGAAATTATAATTATGTTAATTAATTGTTCAAAATCAATTTTCATGTAACACAAATGTACATCAGCAGAGCAGACATATTAATATATGATGAGAGGAGAAATACCGAGATCTATCAATGAAGATAAACCCTGTTAACAGTTATTCTAGTATTGTTCCCGAACAGATCAAAGGCGCCGCCCACCCTTTATTCCGCAATGCCCCATGACGTCAATAACAATCAGCTATGACGTTACTTGATATGGGGTAGTAACGTGAGTTCGACCTTTGGGTCGAGGTAGAAATCCTTTGAAGTTCAATGTTGTTATAACGTTGTTGTTTAAAGGGATTAAGTCTCTGGTTTTCCACAAAATGTGGAATGGATGAAATAGGTTCACTTAGGAAACGAATAAGAAATAAGCAGTGAGTTCACTCAAGAAACACTCATTAGTTTTGATTAGTCATGATCATACATACACACTATGATAATGTTGAAAATGACAGTTAGCATCTTTATTCCCTTGCATTCAGTTTTGACAAATGCACAGTTAGATTTTAAGTTTTTGCCAACCCACCGTGGAGGGAGATACCTTTGCGTGAATGGATATAAGTTCATTGTCAATAAGAGGAAATTAGAAGAACAAAATCAAAATTCATCTGTCAGTGACAAATAATGATTATTTTAGTAAATATGATACAAGAGAACCACTGTAATGTAATAAGGGCTGAATAAAATAGTCTGCCTGTTTGTCAGTTAAATTCGTGTATAATGTGTATAAATATTTATAACGTATTTAATGTAATTTGTCATATTTTGTAGGTCAAGGAATCTCTCCAGAGAATGAAGCTGCCCGCTTTGGATTCCAACTAAACCAAGACAAAATAATCAGAAATGAATAGAAATTGCCTTTACTTGACAGATACCATGTTAATCCCGTGAGGCAGAAAAGGGCAATTACGAGTGATAATTTGACAGGAAGGAAACGACGTCGACGAGGGTCGATGAAGGCATGGTTAAGGTGACGTTGTTGATGATGACTGGAGAGATCTAATTGTGATGGTCGACCATTATTTAATTGGTGTTTGGAGTTACAACATGACTCGAGCCGGTAGTACATGTACATTCACAGGTCAGTGTAGACGCCAGGGCGTATTTCCCAACCCCCTTCGTCTATCTGAGCTGGACCGACTCGAGAGAGGAGACGACTTAACTACATGAGATACATGTGAGGGGCGAATCAGCCGAGATAGCGTCCCGGCTGCATTTAGACATGAAAGATGGAAATATTTGTCAAGGTAGAGCTTGAGAATTTACCGATATCCTCTGAATAGGACTGATTGTCAGTATCAATTGATACACCTTTGTCTAAACATCGCTATAATGTCCTACCCTCTTCTACACTCTGCCTTATCCATACTTTTCTTAATCATTCAACTCTTGAGGCCCAGCAATCAATTCCTCTTTCAGCAAGATTTTGCTGATACAAGTAAACATGACGGAGAATAAAGTTATCATTATGAGACAATAAACGTAGAAAACCTTGTCTCGAATAATTAGGGTTAACAACATTTCGTTCGGTATGAAGTCCGTTCTACTAGTTATATTCGGATACGTTATACTACCTTATACAGTACTTTATTGAACTACATTTCCGTTAAAGAAGGTTTAGGTACAGCAAAATAGATTTTAGTACGGCAACGTATGTTATCTGAACTTTTAAACTAAGTTTCATTTAAACACACATTGTCGTTGAAGTAAGTTACTCAACATATAACTACACAAAAGTAAGTACTAATACGCTGAACTTCGATAAACCACACCTACCTAGGTTCTTTCAAGTGAAAATGTAATTCATTTTCCAAAGAGTTAACTCTCCAAATATGATAACTTCCCCGGTGTATTTGATAATCCACTAAACCTACCAATGCACATATTTCAACAGTGTTGTTCTTCGCGTCTTTAGAGTTCTTAACATATTAAATATATGTATACAGAAACATATTGTTGAATATTTGTCAGTTTTAGAAATAGAATAAAAATATGATATAAAATCCGTATAATATTCACAACCATATGAAATTCTGTTTTCTCATTATCAACACTCTGTGCTTTCCAAAACAAATTTATAATGAACAGTATTTCGCACAGAACAAACACACTTTTCTACCAACTTGATCATGACATTGTAACATGTTATAGTACTGTTTGTGATAACTGTCTAAACTTGGAATCAATATAAAGTTAATGGATTACAAGAAGACATGGTCATCAACACCCCCCCCCCCCCCTCAAATTAGTTCCACATGTTTTCTAAATGGGTAATGCCTCTATAATATGTCATTGCATAAATGTAAATAGAGTCCAAAAACAAGCAACAAGGGCAATAACTCCGAAAACAATATTTGGGCGGTTCTGATTTTAGAAAATATGTCCCCTTTAAGTCGGATGGACAGACACTGGGACACTCGGACGTACGGACGGAGCCCAAACATATATCCCCTCCCACTTCGTGGTGGGTCTTAATCAAGTATCAACAAAAATATCATTTCTACAACATTCCTCCAAAACAGCAGCATGTTAGCAGTTAAAGCTTGTATCAAACTCAAAATTATTAAAACCTAATATGAACTTTTTATCAACATACCATTCCTGGTAACACAATATATCAGAGGATATCAAGTATGCAAAATACATTAATGCATTTAATTATAAATTAATATTTTTATAATCAAGAATTTATTCGAATATTTGGAGAAATGGTCTTAAATCTACTGCTTAGCTTAGAGACAGAACTTTTTTCACTTTATTTAGCAGGACTGACTATTTCTATACGAAAACAATAAACAAACATAATTTTGATATGCAACAATATTCAATATAACCATATTGATCACCTAATATCCGCGGTCCAAACCACCTTCATGTACCACTTTTGCTTTCTTGAAATGTACAGGGAAAACCCATCTTTAATCAAACTTTTACATATGCGAGCAAAGAAATCATCTTCATACAGTTTCGAATGCAATTCCTTAAGCTATGCTTCAATAAATAGGCCATTTTCTTCATAAGTAGATAATTCATGTTAACTGATTATCAAGAAGAAGAACAAGTTATATGGATAGTCAACTTCTTTATTGCATGAAATGCGACGTTTCGGTGTAGATCTTAACACCGTTATCTATCATGATTATATGTTAGTATCTACACCGAAACGTCGCATTTCATGCAATAAAGAAGTTGACGATCCATTTAACTTGTTCTCCTCATCAACTTCTTAATGCCTCTCAAAGAAATTAATTGATCATCAAATAACAAAAACATGATGGAGGACTAAGGATGCAGACTTGTCTAACGCCATTTATAGAATCAAATTAATCTGAAACGTTCAAATTATATAACGTAATAGTAGCCAATGAAACTAATACTATTATAACACATAGAACCATGGATATTATTTGATCACAGAACAAGATCAGTATTTACTGGATCAAAGTTATTACAGAACAACATATAAACAATAAAAAAAGAAAGCACGGAAACTAAAACTAAATATCAGTATTCTATGAAACATCATTGAGCACAAACAATAGCTGAAAAACGTCCCTTATTTCCTGACATGTCGCCGGTGCCATTACGTTTTTGAAAGTCAATAAAAGTAGAAGATCTATTATATTTATCATCCAAAATCATTTTTCATCAAATTTGCATGAATAATGTACATCTTTGAACACTACATTGCCCTAAAAACCCTAACCCAGTGATGTCATGCCATTGCGACGTCATGGTGTTAATGACGTCATAGCATTGTGACGTCGTTGTGTTTATGGCGTCATAATATTGTGACGTCATTACTGATGCAGTAAAAAGTTTGTGATGTCATGTATTTTCTGATTACAGTGCACTGTTCAAAATCTACTGTCAAAGCAATATCTCAATTGATCTTCAAGTATCTCTTGTGGAACACAGTTTTGGATGATTAACATAAATTAGACTTTTAATCAAATAATCGTGACTGCATGGCCCCGTCCATGCCAGGCTTGTCTTTATTTTCGTATATACCATAACGTCTGGAGACAAACTCCTACAAACTAACGATTTATGTGTAAAATTATGATTTATGAAAAAGGCCAAAAGCAAGTACTAAGAAATAATCTGTACTTGAACTTTATGAAACGGTGAATCGATATTATTGTCAGATTCGCTTTGGTGTATGCGACTGAAATAAAATGCGGAATGTGATATGCAAAACAGTGTGATCCCGAATATAACATTGGTGCATTTTCAATACGAATCAAAACCTTATCTTACATATCTTAAATAGATCAACCACTGGTAAATATGTAAGACTCAAATCCGTGGTGGATTTTCAAATCCACGGCGGATTTTCAATTGCATGGAAAGTTGCCATACCTATCAAAATCTGTGGCGGATTTTATATTGATTGTGATGAGAGATTTTCAGCTGGGTAGAATTGTGTTAACAAAGTTCAATTAATGTGTTTTCCTAAACCTAAAACCTAAACCTAAAACCCTAACCCTAAGAAATCACCTTATATGAATCCAAGGGCTAAAGTAGATATTTACTATGAATCCAAGGATAAGCCTTACAGTGCCCGGCCTTTGACACTATGTGCTCACGCAGTGCCGCTAACGTTTGGAGTTAACTCGAGATTTAGGTCAACGTTGTACAAAAAATGTCGCTGAGGCGTTATCTATGTTCAGAAATTAATGAAATTTTAAGTGAAGAAAGCTGAGTTGTTTACCATTCAATCAATGTAAATTTGGATCATAAATGACAACAATAAAAATGAATTAAACCTAATTATAAACGGCAGAGACGTTTTTCATGCAAATGTTCAGCCGAGGAACGTTAGCATACCCTGGTTTCATCGATTGTAATCAAATTTGCCGTTATCTACAAAGTAATACAATTGTTATTTATCAAGAAAGCGGATGTCAGTGATCACGTTGATGTGTTTCACGAAATAATACAAGTTATCTTTTTGTTTTCATTTGTTGAACATTGTTCGCCGTGATGTCATTGACAAACAAAGTGCAGTAAACGTACTGTGCACGCAAAGTCCTTGCAATTTTTCGACAACCGGTGCACATGACTGAATTTCCATTCACAGAAAGTTATGGATTCGATCTGGAAAATGATATAACTTTCGGAAACATTAGAGCTGAAATTATGTTGCTATCACAAGGTCGAACACAAAAGCAGTTTCAAGCAGTCAGAATCATGATTTGAGTAGCATTTTTGCAAGCGCATAAACAACTCAATACATATTGTTGTACAATAAACTAAACGATAAAAAGGTTCATATTATCAAAATAGAATCCATAAGCAAACTATTGGAACAGTTTCGATGTATGTTCTAACAGAAAATTCAAAAAGATCGATCAGACAAAAGCGCGAAAAAATAGCGAGAAGACATCACGGCAGTTTTGGTATTGCGTATTTGGCACAATTCCTTTTCCACATATATTTTACCATTAGCATGTATTTTCAATCACAATCACAGTTTAAATTGTGGTAAAGATATATATAATATAACCGTCAATAAATCCGTAATATGTCAAGCAAATTTTGTCACTGCCAGACGTATATCAAACTATTCTCTCGAGTTAAAATACGAAAAAAGAAAACACCAGCTCGGTTAAAAAAATCATCAAAATCAAAATTAGATTTAAAAACAAATCTAACTTTAATTTACCCTGAGAAACACAAAAGAAGATTGCAAACTATATATACGATCAACTGGATATGATGTCTTTACTTGACATGGAAGAAAATAACTAACATATTTAGAAGATATTTATAAACAGGCCTGCTTCCCGAACACGGTCGACTTGATTGACACGTCGCCCACTCGCGGCGTTATGCACGATGGAATTCGCGCAATAAATATATGTCGGGGTGGTTGTCGTACTTCAGTGTTTATTCTTTAAATTTCTCGCGTGCCTAAAATTTATCAAGCAACACATTTATCTGTAATGCTTCATCTCTATCGAGATTTTCGAAAACCACCATTGATCGACGCTCTTCAGCGTCGTCAGTTACTGGCCACGCCCCTAGCTCAGCGAACAATCGGTTTCAACTTTGAGATCCTATTGGTGAATAGACCAGTAATTAACTTCTTCTTTTTTTATTAAACTTTTATAAGCACACAATTTGTTTCACATTCTCTATCATATCTGATTTTATGTTGCATCCAGGGATTCATTCATAAATTCATAAATCAATGACAAATACAAAACTAATTTCTTAATATATTTCAAGAAATTAATCAACTTAAAAATCATATTCAGTATTGATGCATTAGTTCAAATTTAATTATCGTAAAAACTTTTTATTGGATGAAATAATTCGAATGAAAAAAAATAGATTCTTAAAAAGGGATTGATCCGAATTATTAGAGAAAATAGAACAAAACATAATAAAAATGGAGGATGTATACAGAATATATTTTTATATATTTATGTATATATTCTTTTCAATGAACATGCATGTTGATATTTGTTATACAATAGGAAATGTGCGATGGCCCTTATAAATTGAAAACATGCTCCCTGATCACTGTTTTTTTTTCTTCATTAAATAGATTCAAGGAATACTGTATAATCAATTTTCATCATTCTGATAAATTCCAGACATAATATCAAGAATGCCACTTCATTTTATGTTCAGTATTTTTGTAAGCTTATCATAATAATTAAGATATTATATAGGCCCTATGGCTTTGATAAATATAAGAAAATGTCAAATTATTAGGAAAGACAGTAAAACCAAAGCTCGACATGACAAGAGTCAGCCGTCATCATCTAGATTTGTATTGCCACAGTCACTGTCATTTTAGTCAAAGGATTTTCAAAATAATTTTGATTTTGGTAACAAGGGATTTCCCGTACTATTAATAGCGCTAATGATCGCGAGCAAAGTAGACCGGATATGACGGCAGAACATGCGAAGACGTCACGACTCGCGTGTCTCGTGCTGTTCACCAGACGACAGGTGATTGTTCCGCGCCAGAATGAATGTTCGATTTGAAGTTGAAACAAACTCTCGTAATCATGGTAATCCTTGGCTTGACTATTCCTCAAATAAATCGATTGAAATCACCCTCAAAGTTTGAAATAAAAAAAATATGACAATGACATATGATTGACACTATTTTGTCATACTGATTGTTATTTTCATAGGAAAAAATTCATGGTTAAAATATGTTTATTCAGGGTCCGTTGAATTTTATTCTATATTTAGCACATATCGAGGCAAACAGATATCAAAATGGCAATGTTATTTACTATTTCATTGCACTAAAATCAACAGACGACCGTACCACATAAGCTCATAGAAATAAGATCTCACGAAATATGGTAATGGTATCACCGCCATACTGTCAACAAAACGTTACTTATTTGTTCGATGTAAATGGGCTGTCAGTATTGGGAGGTCGCGAATCGGTTTGAAACTTATTTGTACCGATCAGATTTGGCTGTGACCCGAAATGTTGGAATGTTTTTACTATGCGGGCCCGCAATTTTTGGAATTACGATAATTCACATGATACGTATGACCTGTAGGCCTACATCGTTTATCGACTGTAGAAAATGTATCAGTCATTTCAGTACTCGAATCATCGTGGGTGCATCAAAATATCCAAATTAGAATTAGATGTACTCTGTCCGCTGCCAGTTTGACTGGCCATTTTGTTTATTTCCATTCAAGAGCTGGCAGTGACGTATGCTGGTTTGCCAAATACTTCTGGAAAGGTCTGCTGCATATTATTGCTAATTGATTACCATATTCGTGTATAATATCGATTTCAGTACTCATACAGTATGTTTTGTCAAGAATTTACATTTAGATAGGAACCTATGAGAAAGTTATGGATCATAGTAATTTTCCTCAGTCAAGGAATGTTGACCATTTTTACCAAATTAAAAGTAATAATTAATTCAGTCGGTTCATTAATTATTAGAATGCATTTTCCATTGTCAACATGTGATTTAAAAACTAGAGATACTATAAGAATAATCAACGAGTTGCGAGGGATTACGGATTATCTGTCCCGAGTTAATTATTGTGATAAACTCCGAGCTTCAGCGAGGAGTTTGACACAATAATTCACGAGGTACAGATAATCCGTAATTCTGAGCATTGAGTTGGTTATTCTTTTTCTTACCCAAAATAATTTTTATGCGTAAAAACTGGGGAAAAAGAGAAACGTTAAAAAACTACGCTCGGCCGGTAAAGTACAAATTGTACTCATACGCCATTCATAATTTTTGCTCACTACTTCGGGATGGGCGGCTCTAATTAAGTAGTTAGCAACTCACAATCTAATTTGAAATAGTTTATTATATTGAAATCACATTATATCAAAAACATTATTGTCTCATATCATAAAATATCGTTGTAATTGACTACACCACAACCGGAAAGAAAAAATAAGACGTTGTTATCTTTCGTTACGTTTGACAAACCTAATGAGGAATGTATGACGTCACTGTTTGACGTCATGTTTAATGACGTCATAGAGCTATGACGTTACGACAGTTCGCCCGGCGACTCTCCCACCTAGTGCCGCCTTGAAGATTAAAACTTGTATTTACGGCAAAGAAAACATCAGAGGGTATTGATTTCCCATTAAAAATGTTGTAGTAATGTGTGACTTTAGCAATTTAAGTTGAAGATTTTATATCTATATCTCTCAACTGAAGTAGAACATCCAAGAGATTCATGAAAGGATACAAAAAAGTTCCGTCAACCAATCAAAGTGCGAGTTATTTTTAGAAAAACTGTAATTCCCATGACCATTATGCAAACTTTAATACCCGGCATATCCTTGCCCGCTTGGGTAAGAATGTAGATTTTGGTAATACTTTGGATTCTTCCTGTTTCATTAATTTTTGTCTGTTATGCTGGTGAATTATTTACACATTCCATGCATTTGAGAAAATTAACCCCCATCGGCCATGCCCAAGGACCATATGTGTCCCATATAGGTATTTTCATAAAACCAAATTTCTCTGTTAATATCAGGTTTTGTAGTATAAAAGGGTTATAGACAAAAGGGCGACACGGCAAAACTGCGACATTTTGGACAGAACGGCGACACACCCCAAAAATAATTATGGACAGAACGGCTAAACATATTTTCAATGAATTTTTAGACCAAAATCGCTGAACAGAACTGCGACACCCATTTTTTAAATATTTCCTTTTAACTTTAATTGATTCGTTTACCTTTCATGTCTGATATGCTTTTTACGATGTTTATATGTAGATATAATTATGTTTACACAAAAAATATTTCACGTGAGAGATGTTGTTATAAATATAATCTGTTTTTATAAGTTTGAAGCTGTCATGTTAGATGTTTGTTTACGGTGTTTAAAGTGGTGTGATTGGTTTGTCTTTCATGTTAGATGTTTGTTTACGTTTATAAAAGTCAATTAAAACAGCTTTTCATATTTCATATCAAAAGGAACCCACAAAACCTCGAATGATAAAGGAGAGAAGAAAGTAACAGTTAAATGCAAGTAACGATTAATTGGTTTATTTCATCACATAACAATGTTTTGATAAATCAAATCATTGTCTCTGCAAAAAAATATATTAATTTATGCAATATCCAAAAATCAATACCAAATCTTATCAATTAAGAAAAGACTGTCAGATATTTACTATGTGGAAAAATACATCTGTCAAAGAAACAATGAAATGAGTAAATTTACCAATTAGTGGAAATCACTCATCCCAATATTCACAAAATAATGTTTTATGAGGACCTTTCAATTGTCTCTGCTCTCATTGTGTTCTGTACATGATTCAATCTCCAAAGACCATTGTTTTGTAACATTTATATGCCATTGTACACTGATTTTGTAACCCTTGTAAACGAATAAAAAAATAAATAAAAAAAAGTTTATTCACTAGTATTTAGTTATATTTATTCATACTTCTAAGATGCCTAGCGGTTAGAACAATCGAAAAAAAAGTACTTTATCAGACAATAAAGGTATAGTTTTTACATGACGTAACAATTGAATGACGCTATCCGCTCTTCCCCGCTGCCCCCTCGTTATCACGCGTGTCCATGGTAACCTTTGATCTCGGTTCTATCAATCAACATGGCGCATCCCTATCACTTTTAGAAGCCAGGGTTGGGGCCCTTGGTATCATGTCCGTCACTGGTCACAGAAATGAGCAGTCGTTGAAAAGCTACAAAACAACTCCATCTTACAGGGGAACAACGCTGCGACCAATGCTCTGCCTCCGACATGTTTGTCGAGTGACCACGTTGACATTCCACGTCAGGTCACGGCGCCCCGTAGCATTTGTGACGTTGACACACGTCAACTGTCTCTGCCAAGCAACGTGCCATATAGCTCAACCAATACAATTTGTACTCCTTTTCATGGTGTACAGTTCCTTCAGTCGGCTAATATTAGCGGTGTTACCATCAACTACAACCATTATGACAACAGCAAAAAAAGAATGATAGATCTACCACGCTTCCTGACAAATAATACCCATAATTCTTTGTGGAATGTCAATCACGTGATAAGCCTTATATGGGCAGTGTGGCCCGCACTGCATCATCGCACAACTTGACTGTTCAAAAGTAACGTTTTATTAAACATGAGTTATCTGATATTTTTGTTTTGTTTGAACAATGAAAAGATAACAAGAGAATAACATTTCAAACTTTATAAATGAGAAATATAACAGCTACATTAACAAAATCAACTGTTTCACCAATAAACAATATTTTTTAATTAGGGGGTGAGTTCTAAACATGGAATAGCCAGCTGTTAGCCCTGTTCATGGATATATAATCTAAGTTATTTTAACAATATTTTAATTTGAAATTATAAGAATGTTTATACTTCCCTGCAAATAAGTTTGGTATCTTAGAAAAGAAATAAAGTTCGCTCTACCCCAATGTGTTTTGTAATAAAGTATAGTTTTGCCCTGAACTATTACAACGTTAAAGCACTCGGACTACCGTCCTCGTGCTTTAACTATAATAGTTCAGGGCAAAACTATACTTTATTACAAAACACATTGGGGTAGAGCGAACTTTATTTCTTAATTATTAAGAAAATATTGTGTTGAAAATATATTTTTATCTGCCACCCTCTGAACTCATGCAAAATGAATTCTGACAATGTGGAGACTTGGTTCTGTTTTGAATAAGTCATACAAATGTGACAGGGTGAGGTCTACTACTTCCTACTGGCTTCGGCTGGAGGGATATCTCTTTGGCCGAACAGGTAGAGTGTAGGACTCTCAACCCTGAGGTCCCGGGTTTGAATCCCGCATGGACATGGAAATATTGGATTTTCTTTCCTGCTACAATTGGCGCCCAACGTGGGGCCGGGACTATTCCTTAATGTCACATCACCTTTAAGTCCTTCATAAATCATTCATCCTTCATGGGCATATCTCTCGAATGCTTGACTCGAGGACGAGTCACTTCGTGGAGGGGGTGAATGTTACAGGGTGAGGTCTACTAGATTCTACCTCCTACTGGCTTCGGCTGCAGGGATATCTCTTTGGCCGAACAGGTAGAGTGTAGGACTCTCAACCCTGAGGTCCCGGGTTTGAATCCCGCATGGACATGGAAATATTGGATTTTCTTTCCTGCTACAATTGGCGCCCAACGTGGGGCCGGGACTATTCCTTAATGTCACATCACCTTTAAGTCCTTCATAAATCATTCATCCTTCATGGGCATATCTCTCGAATGCTTGACTCGAGGACGAGTCACTTCGTGGAGGGGGTGAATGTTACAGGGTGAGGTCTACTAGATTCTACTTCCTACTGGCTTCGGCTGCAGGGATATCTCTTTGGCCGAACAGGTAGAGTGTAGGACTCTCAACCCTGAGGTCCCGGGTTTGAATCCCGCATGGACATGGAAATATTGGATTTTCTTTCCTGCTACAATTGGCGCCCAACGTGGGGCCGGGACTATTCCTTAATGTCACATCACCTTTAAGTCCTTCATAAATCATTCATCCTTCATGGGCATATCTCTCGAATGCTTGACTCGAGGACGAGTCACTTCGTGGAGGGGGTGAATGTTACAGGGTGAGGTCTACTAGATTCTACTTCCTACTGGCTTCGGCTGCAGGGATATCTCTTTGGCCGAACAGGTAGAGTGTAGGACTCTCAACCCTGAGGTCCCGGGTTTAAATCCCGCATGGACATGGAAATATTGGATTTTCTTTCCTGCTACAATTGGCGCCCAACGTGGGGCCGGGACTATTCCTTAATGTCACATCACCTTTAAGTCCTTCATAAATCATTCATCCTTCATGGGCATATCTCTCGAATGCTTGACTCGAGGACGAGTCACTTCGTGGAGGGGGTGAATGTTACAGGGTGAGGTCTACTAGATTCTACTTCCTACTGGCTTCGGCTGCAGGGATATCTCTTTGGCCGAACAGGTAGAGTGTAGGACTCTCAACCCTGAGGTCCCGGGTTTGAATCCCGCATGGACATGGAAATATTGGATTTTCTTTCCTGCTACAATTGGCGCCCAACGTGGGGCCGGGACTATTCCTTAATGTCACATCACCTTTAAGTCCTTCATAAATCATTCATCCTTCATGGGCATATCTCTCGAATGCTTGACTCGAGGACGAGTCACTTCGTGGAGGGGGTGAATGTTACAGGGTGAGGTCTACTAGATTCTACCTCCTACTGGCTTCGGCTGCAGGGATATCTCTTTGGCCGAACAGGTAGAGTGTAGGACTCTCAACCCTGAGGTCCCGGGTTTGAATCCCGCATGGACATGGAAATATTGGATTTTCTTTCCTGCTACAATTGGCGCCCAACGTGGGGCCGGGACTATTCCTTAATGTCACATCACCTTTAAGTCCTTCATAAATCATTCATCCTTCATGGGCATATCTCTCGAATGCTTGACTCGAGGACGAGTCACTTCGTGGAGGGGGTGAATGTTACAGGGTGAGGTCTACTAGATTCTACTTCCTACTGGCTTCGGCTGCAGGGATATCTCTTTGGCCGAACAGGTAGAGTGTAGGACTCTCAACCCTGAGGTCCCGGGTTTGAATCCCGCATGGACATGGAAATATTGGATTTTCTTTCCTGCTACAATTGGCGCCCAACGTGGGGCCGGGACTATTCCTTAATGTCACATCACCTTTAAGTCCTTCATAAATCATTCATCCTTCATGGGCATATCTCTCGAATGCTTGACTCGAGGACGAGTCACTTCGTGGAGGGGGTGAATGTTACAGGGTGAGGTCTACTAGATTCTACTTCCTACTGGCTTCGGCTGCAGGGATATCTCTTTGGCCGAACAGGTAGAGTGTAGGACTCTCAACCCTGAGGTCCCGGGTTTAAATCCCGCATGGACATGGAAATATTGGATTTTCTTTCCTGCTACAATTGGCGCCCAACGTGGGGCCGGGACTATTCCTTAATGTCACATCACCTTTAAGTCCTTCATAAATCATTCATCCTTCATGGGCATATCTCTCGAATGCTTGACTCGAGGACGAGTCACTTCGTGGAGGGGGTGAATGTTACAGGGTGAGGTCTACTAGATTCTACTTCCTACTGGCTTCGGCTGCAGGGATATCTCTTTGGCCGAACAGGTAGAGTGTAGGACTCTCAACCCTGAGGTCCCGGGTTTGAATCCCGCATGGACATGGAAATATTGGATTTTCTTTCCTGCTACAATTGGCGCCCAACGTGGGGCCGGGACTATTCCTTAATGTCACATCACCTTTAAGTCCTTCATAAATCATTCATCCTTCATGGGCATATCTCTCGAATGCTTGACTCGAGGACGAGTCACTTCGTGGAGGGGGTGAATGTTACAGGGTGAGGTCTACTAGATTCTACTTCCTACTGGCTTCGGCTGCAGGGATATCTCTTTGGCCGAACAGGTAGAGTGTAGGACTCTCAACCCTGAGGTCCCGGGTTTGAATCCCGCATGGACATGGAAATATTGGATTTTCTTTCCTGCTACAATTGGCGCCCAACGTGGGGCCGGGACTATTCCTTAATGTCACATCACCTTTAAGTCCTTCATAAATCATTCATCCTTCATGGGCATATCTCTCGAATGCTTGACTCGAGGACGAGTCACTTCGTGGAGGGGGTGAATGTTACAGGGTGAGGTCTACTAGATTCTACTTCCTACTGGCTTCGGCTGCAGGGATATCTCTTTGGCCGAACAGGTAGAGCGTAGGACTCTCAACCCGGAGGTCCCGGGTTCGAATCCCGCATGGACATGGAAATATTGGATTTTCTTTCCTGCTACACAAACATACCATAAGACGACAATCAAATATAACAAAACTATTATAAACTAATACAAAAAAATATTTGTGTCGCCGTTCCATCCATTTTGTCGCCGTTTCAACTTAAATTGTGTCGCCGTTTTGCCGTGTCGCCGTTTCGTCCGTATCCCGTACAAAAGTGGTATCAAATTAAATCTAATTTGACAGTGATTCTGAAAATGTGGGTTTAAATTAGAATTGGTCGAGATATTTTTACCCATGCATTGAAGAGGATTAACCCCTATCGGCCATGGTCATGGACCATATGTGTCCTTATCATTGTATGTTGTTAAACACTTAATATATCTGTATCTGTGATATAATATTAGGCCAAATAGTGTAAAAGTGGTATCATATTGATGACTTTGTTATGGAGATTATATAAGAATACGTGTGAACTTCAATTGATTGATATAATTTTCCATTTGCATTGTAGAAAATTACCCCAAATGGCCATGCCCAGGGACCATATGTGTCTCGATAGAATTATTTAGTGAAAAGCATGAAATCTCTATTAATATTTTGTTCTATGTTGCAAACGTGGTACCAAATTGAAGCTATGTTTATATAGATTCTAAAAAAATGACTGTCAACTTGAATTGGTGAAGGATTTTTTCAACTGCCATGGCTGTATATTGGGTTATGGCTAGGGACCATATATGGTCCTGCGGGATTATAGGGAGTTTGGGGGGAGGGGCACATATATGGTCCTGGGGCACTATAAGGGTTAAGAAGATAGTTGCAGCGAATTTATGACTAAAGAAGACAGTTGTAATGAATTCAACTGCTACAAAGGAGAGCTGATATTATTGATCATCAGGAAATAAGTAACATATTATTGCAATTGGTATTATGCTATAGCATATATATGCAATTGGAAATAGCGGCTGAATTCTTTTCTTTCTGTTGGAAAATATCTTGCCTTCTCAATGAACAGCGGTTTCGCGGACAGTTAGCGATTATGACGTCATTCCTCAATGACGTCACTGAGGATGACGTAAAAAAACAATCAATCAATCTAACTCGCCATGGATTTGGAAATCCGCCACGTATTTGAGACCCGCCACAGATTTGAGTCCTACAAATATAATGTATTTTTAATTAATATTTTCTTGATATGTGTTACGAAAATTAAACAAAGCTTACTAAAGACAGGAACATTACTTAACACGGACCGAAATCTTTGAGGATATTTGTGTTTCTTGACAAATACCATGTTTATCTCATCGACTGAGGAAAGAAGCTTATGTTTTCATAAGTGGCGCAGCCACGAGTGAAAATATGTAACTTTTCTGCCTCACGAGATGAGATAAACATGGTATTTGTCAAGAAAACACTAATTTTCTATTTCTTTTATGATTTAATCGTTGTATTCCTCACAAAATTAAAATGTATTTACGTTGAGTCGGCTCCAAAAAGATATGACGTCATTGCATCAGAGCATTGTTTGATGACGTCAGGTCATTGTTGTTATCAGTCACTAGTGACTGATAACACGTTCCATTGTTATTGCCACTAGTGACTGATAACATGGCTTATTTTCATTGGTAGATCTCGATATTTCACCGCCAATCATATAATAAATAGAGGATATCTGTCTTTTCTTGACTAATACAATGTTTATTTCATTGAGTGAGGTAGAAAGTTTATATTTTCACGAGTGGCGCAGCCATGAGTTTAAATATTTAATTTTCTACCTCTACCTTCACATTGCCTCCAAATGGAAACCGGTCGTTATATAAATCAACCCAGCCAAAATAGATTATTTATTTTATGCAAAGATAACTTTATTGAAAACGAGTATCATTTCTTGCTTCAAAAATATAAAATGTCACCTTTATCCGAGTGATTTGTACTTACCGCATTATTTATATTAGAACCCGACTATTCATATATTCATATGCCTATGTCAATTGGAATTCTACCATAGAAGCGATGAATAATCGATCTGATAAGTTCACGAGAAAAATAGAGCCAGTGGCTCTGTAGCTCATCAGGCTTCATATCAATGCTTTAGGGTGTGGCAAATGTGAAATTAGGTTAATGGGTGTGGCCCATAAAAGCTATCAATTACAAGTAAAGAAATGAGCAAAGCTCACATACTCCCGCTCTCCACTTTGTAAAACAAAATTCAAATAGTAAAACTGATTAATATTGGTTAAAGTTGTCTGATAGTTGAGTATTTACATTTAAATGTAAAAAAAACGAAGGAACTGGTTATTGACTTTCGAAGTAAACCATCTAAAATGCTTCCAGTCATAATAAATGGTGAATGTGTTGAGACTGTGTCGGAATATAAATATTTGGGAACCTACATTGATTCTAAACTGAACTGGAACTCCAACATTGAAGCCTTGTTTAACAAATGTCAACAACGTCTTCATCTCATGCGAAAACTCAGATCTTTCGATGTTAACCCTTCCGTCATGTCAACCTTTTATACAGCTTTTATTCAAAGCATATTAACATTTTCATTCCATTGTTGGTACGGGTCTCTCTCAGTTCATCTTAAATCTAAAGTTAACAAAATTGTGAACGTTGCGAGTAAGATTGCCGGTGTCAAGTTCGAGTGTTTAACTGATATATATGAGCGGCAAATCGTAAATCAAGCTGTCAAAATCATATCTGACCCGACACATTACCTTCATTCAGAATATCACCTTCTACCTTCAGGCCTCCGCTACAAAGTTCCAGTTTTGAAAACTAAGAGAGCCCGTACATCTTTTGTTCCTAACACAATATGTCTATTAAATAAATGTGAAAAGAATTAAATGCATGTACATATATATTTCATATGATTGTTCTCCTGTTCAAGCTCTGTGTTGCTGTAAAACAACTTCCTGAAAAGGCAATAAAGTATTATTATTATTATTAATATTATACAGTAACTCATTGTGTTAGGCTTCTTTCCACTGAAACCCCAATACCAAATTCATTAATAGGTTTTACAATTAAAGGGTACATCTAGGGATAATGGTTGATCTTTGTTTCAAATTTGAGGTAGTTATCATGAATATTCTATGAGATGTATTGAGGACAAAATTATTTTTGTCGTCACTTTGTAAGTCATGTTTTCCAAAGAAACCGCTGAAAAGAAAATCCATATATCGTTTAACTCTCACAAAGCATATCCAGCAACCATGATTGACATATGTAGCAAATTTGGTGAAGCTGAGATGTATATTTCAGGAAATATGTTTGGGACAAAGTAATTTATCATGAAATCACTTTTTAGTCATTTATCCATGGAAAACTACAAACAATAAAAATAATTTGTTGGTTTAACCTTCTAAAGGCACATCTAGGGATCATGGTTGATAAGTGTATGAAGTTTTAAGTAAAGCTAGCATGTATAGTTTAGGAGATATGCTCAGGACAAAAGACTTGGTAATTGAGTCGCTGTTTTAGTCATGTTTCCATGGAAACTGCAAAAAATAAAAATAATTTGTTGGTCTAACCCTCAAAAGGTACATCTAGGGATCATGGTTGATAAGTGTATGAAGTTTGGTGAAGCTAGCATGTCTAGTTTAGGAGATATGCTCCGGACAAAATACTTGGTAATAGAGTCACTGTTTTAGTCACGTTTCCATGGAAACTGCAAAAAATAAAAATAATTTGTTGGTCTAGCCCTCAAAAGGCACATCTAGGGATCATGGTTGATAGTGTATGAAGTTTGGTGAAGCTAGCATGAATAGTTTGGGAGATATGCTCCGGACAAAGGGCTTGGTCATAGAGTCACTGTTTTAGTCATGTTTCCATGGAAACTGCAAAAAATAAAAATAATTTGTTGGTCTAACCCTCAAAAGGTACATCTAGGGATCATGGTTGATAAGTGTATGAAGTTTGGTGAAGCTAGCATGTCTAGTTTAGGAGATATGCTCCGGACAAAATACTTGGTAATAGAGTCACTGTTTTAGTCACGTTTCCATGGAAACTGCAAAAAATAAAAATAATTTGTTGGTCTAACCCTCAAAAGGTACGTCTAGAGATCATGGTTGATAAGTGTATGAAGTTTGGTGAAGCTAGCATGTCTAGTTTAGGAGATATGCTCCGGACAAAATACTTGGTAATAGAGTCACTGTTTTAGTCACGTTTCCATGGAAACTGCAAAAAATAAAAAAAATTTGTTGGTCTAGCCCTCAAAAGGCACATCTAGGGATCATGGTTGATAGTGTATGAAGTTTGGTGAAGCTAGCATGAATAGTTTGGGAGATATGCTCCGGACAAAGGGCTTGGTCATAGAGTCACTGTTTTAGTCATGTTTCCATGGAAACTGCAAAAAATAAAAATAATTTGTTGGTCTAACCCTCAAAAGGTACATCTAGGGATCATGGTTGATAAGTGTATGAAGTTTGGTGAAGCTAGCATGTCTAGTTTAGGAGATATGCTCCGGACAAAATACTTGGTAATAGAGTCACTGTTTTAGTCACGTTTCCATGGAAACTGCAAAAAATAAAAATAATTTGTTGGTCTAGCCCTCAAAAGGCACATCTAGGGATCATGGTTGATAGTGTATGAAGTTTGGTGAAGCTAGCATGAATAGTTTGGGAGATATGCTCCAGACAAACTTTTGTGATGGACGGACAGACGGACGGACAGAATGAGCGCTATATATCCCCGCTTACGCTGTAAGGCGGGGGTATAATAATCCTCACTAGTCAAAGAGCATATTCAAAAGGTTTCAGCTTTCTGGGCCTTATGCTTCTAGAGAAGAAGATGAAAATAGGCTTTTAGGGCGTGGCCCCTGTGGCCCTTATTAGGGGTCACAGGGCCACCAAAGCTACAATTTATAATCCTCAATAGCCAAGGAGTCGGTACACAAACTTTTAGCTTTCAAGGCCTCATGGTTCTGGAGAAGATGAAATTAATTTTTTAGGGCGTGGCATATGTGGCCCTTATTAGCGGTCACATGGCCACCAAAGGTACAATTTATAATCCTCACTAGCCAAGGAGACTGTACACAAAATTTCAGCTTTCTAGGCCTTATGGTTCTGGAGAAGAAGATGAAAATAGGTTTTTAGGGCGTGGCATATGTGGCCCTTATTAGGGGTCACAGGGCCACCAAAGCTACAATTTATAATCCTCACTCTTCAAAGAGGCTATCCACAAAGTTTCAGCTTTCTAGGCCTCATGGTGCTGGAGAAGAAGATGAAAATAGGCTTTTAGGGCGTGGCCCCTGTGGCCCTTATTATAAAGTCGTTTATAAAATATAACATTTCCCCTTGTATGCCTTTTTACTTTTATTAAGCCTGTATTCCAGAACATGTTAAGACTTCGTTTGCTCCTATTCACATTGCTCGTTGTGAAGGATCAGTGAAGTCTAACCCGGGGCCGGACCCACGACACGTCAGCAAGTTTTAACTCAAGCAGATTCGGGTGCTTCGGGGTTCAGTGTACAAATGAAGACCTGATGAAGGCTGTAATGAACATTACCCAATGTGACAGGTGCTTGCATAATCCCCTAATGTATGCTGTGACCAAATATGAAGACAATGTTTATAATGGTTCATGAGATATCACTTTGACAATAAATTCAAAAGTGGTCAAAGTGATGTGGTGACCTTGAAAATAAGGTCATGGTCAGCCAAAGTGACTGGTATCTGCATAGTTCCCCCAATGAAGTCTGTGACCAAATTAAACCGATGGGATAAAAAATATTATTAGAATATGCCTTGTCTATCCAGCCCTTTTACAAGTACCTTATGAAATTCTAAATTTTCAAGAAAACCTGTAATTCAAAATAAACAAGAATACTGAATGAACTTCTTGTAATGATTAGTCAGGAAAATTGGTTGTGTTAAGTCATGGAAGGAATTAATTTGAAAGTTGATCATATTGAAAAATGATAGTCGAGAAAGCTTAAAAAACCTTGAAAAGCACAACTTCTTGTGATGATAAATACCAAGTTTCATGGAGATATGTTTTGTGAAATAAATTTCTAAGTAGTGCTTCCAGAGTAATTTACAAAACTCAAAATCTTTGAAAGTTGAAAACCCAAAAAGGTACAATTGCATGTGTTGATTAGTCAATATATTCTACAAACAATGATCACAGACAGAGAGCCATGAACTATATCTGATAATCCCAAGTACAGCAGTGAAAAGGCTAAAATATTTTTTTTTCATTTTTTTTAATAAAAACAAGATGTGTTTGTGAAACACGAATGCCCCCGGATGCATCCTGCTCGCTGTGTCAAGGTCAAGGTCACAAGGTCAAATGTCATGGTGTCATCTGAAAGGTCTCATCACAAGGGATCCATATGTCAAGTATCAAAGAGCTAGCTCTGACCAATCAAAAGTTATGACCAAGGTTAAAGTTTTTGTGAACAAACGGACAGACGGACGGACGGACGGACAGAAAGGTCAAATATCATGGTGTCATCTGAAAGGTCTCATCACAAGGGATACACATGTCAAGTATCAAAGACCTAGCACTGACAGTATAGAAACTATAGCCAAGGTTAAAGTTTTCGGAAAAGGCTCGCTGTGTCAAGGTCAAGGTCACAAGGTCAAATGTCATGTTGTCATCTGAAAGGTCTCATCACAAGGGATCCATATGTCAAGTATCAAAGACCTAGCTCTGACCAATCAAAAGTTATGACCAAGGTTAAAGTTTTTGTGGACAAACGGCCAGACAGACGGACAGACAGACGGACAGGTGAAAAACAATATACCCCCGGAATCTCCGATTCGGGGGCATAAAAATAGTTATTAAATACACTTATAAGCATATTTATATGTATTATATTTTCATCTAAAATTCTTATTAAATACACTTATAAACATATTCATATTTATTTTCATTATCTATAATCTATTACTTGTCTAATTCTATAATTTGGCTTACTAAATTCTGTAATCAAACCATTAATATATATGCTCCTTGATGTTGATCAAAACAAAATGCACATGTCAATGTTTATAAACAAAAGGTCAGCTGACCTTATTTGCATATCAACACAACTTTTGCCAGTTTGCAAGCAAGACTCATTTTCACATTATTTTTAAATCTTGTTAAAAAAAACCGGTAGAATCTCTTCTTCTTTTCAATTATGGATTTTTACTTCCAAACGTTAAGTAAATAAAATCGAGAAACATTTTTATTTGTTAAAAAAAGGTATTATTATTTGACCAATAAAAGTCTTGCTCAAGTCTAGATGGCTTAGGTTGTCATGGTCATGATCATGTTATTTAGCTCTCTTTGCGTGATCTTTTCATGCTGCATACAACTAACCTCACCTTGCATGATCTTCTAGCTTTTTTTGCCCCACAGGCCTGCACTTAGGCAATTTCCCAGTCTCAAGCTAACCTGTTACTATGGAAAAAGCCAGCAAGAAGTAGGTGAGAATTTTTTATGTATTGACAATAACTATACTTTTTTGAGGTTATTGTGTATCAATATATTTGAATATGAATTTGTCAAGTAAAAAATAGAGCCATTGGCTCTGTAACTCATCATGGTTTATCATCAACTATGATGTAGAGTGTGGCAAATGTGATACCCCCTTTGTAGAGGCCACAGGGGCACCAATCATAAATTAAGTATATAGCAGTGTATAAAATAGATTGGAAATCTAGCCTGTCTGAAAATTCATTGGTCAATTCCTTTGGGAAATTTAAGAAAAAAATTGAAAAGCTACCAGTCCTGACCAAATAGTTACCAGTTCTGACCAAAAAGTAACCAGTCCTGGCAAAAAGTAGCCAGTTCAAGGACTGGCTGACGGGCAATATGTTAAACACTGTATATAGGGGACAAGTTTCAGTTTTCTAGGCCTTATACTTTAGGAGAAGATGAAAATAGATTTGTAGGACGTTCCTGTTGCCTTTATTATTATTAGCTCACCTTTACAAAGAAAATGTGAGCTTATGTCATGGCGCTTCGTCCGTCGTCCGTCGTCCGTCGTCCGTCCGTCCGTCCGTCCGTCCGTAAACTTTCACGAAAAAGACTACTCCTAAACGAATTCAGATATCATTCTGAAATTGTAGTATGTTATACCCATGGTGTTTCCTCACAGAAAGGTAGACGTTTCAGTTTTGAGAATCCAAGATGGCCGCCATGACAGCCATATTGAATTTTCAATTAGATTTCATGAAAAAGACTACTCCTTCTAAACGAATACAGATATCATTCTGAAATTGTAGTATGTTATACCCATGCTGATTCCTCACAGAAAGGTAGACGTTTCAGTTTTGAGAATCCAAGATGGCCGCCATGACAGCCATATTGAATTTTCAATTAGATTTCACGAAAAAGACTACTCCTCCTAAACGAATTCAGGTATCATTCTGAAATTGTAGTATGTTATACACATGGTGATTCCTCACAGAAAGGTAGACGTTTAAGTTTTGAGAATCCAATATGGCCGCCATGGCAGCCATATTGAATTTTCAATTAGATTTCATGACAAAGACTATTTCTCCTAAACCAATCTAGATATCATTTTTATATTGTAGTATGTTATACCTATAGTGATTCCGCACAGAAAAGTAGACGTTTCAGTTTTTAGAAACCAAGATGGCCGCAATAGCAGCTATATTGACTTTTCAGCTGCAGATGTCAGATGACACATCATTATTATTTAATTTTAAGCTTTCATCAAGTGATCACTGGCACCATATAAATTCTCTAATTTGAACTTACTAATCATAATATTATCTTAAATATGGAATATTTAAGATTGTCGTGCAAGTTGTTCTATATTTTTAAGTGTTTCTAAAAAAAATTAAAATGAAAGACAAACATAATTGATTAATAGCTGCAAAAACCAAATCACATTAAACATCTTAAATTTTAAACAATGGTATCTCCCTTATATTTCTTTAAATACCACACATAAGGGGTCAACCAGAGTTCAGATATTCAACTATGCTGTCCCAAGGCAGGCTGCTAGCATCACAGTGTCAGCTGCTAGTCTGTTGCATAATCAACCTGACCCAATTGATATGGAAAAGCATTATGCTATATGGCCATGGCCCATGTGTATGCAATAAAAGTTATGGACTTGTATTCTCATGACAGTGATATGTTCTTTCTAAGAATAAAAACTTACACAAAACTTGTCTACAATAACCTTTGTGTTTAGCAATCTACATGATAAGTTGATGTGGAATAAATATGCAGATGAAAATCAAAAAGGGTTTTGTAAGAAAAGTAAGGAAATTTGATTTGTCATATCTCTCTGTTGATTTGACAATGCAAATTTTTTTACCATTATAGTACTGTATGAGTGTTAAATAAATTGATACTTTAATGAAAGACATCTCATGGTCACTTGACATGTAAATATTATGTGAACAAAATAAACGTGTCTTATGAATTGCTGTGTTTATGACTTTCCTCTCAATCAGTCATTCATTTTCCTTTAAAAATCTGTACTCTTGGGATTCTCAATATCCCATGCAGCATAACCATCATGAATTAATGATTCACTACAAAACAAATGTAAGTGGCCACCATCCTGTAAGTAATGAATGACATTTAAATGGATACACCTAAACCAATCAAGATATCATATTGAAATTAATACGGATGCCCACATAAAAGTAGCATTTTGAAGATTAAAAAGTACAAGATGGTCACCAATTCAGCCATAGATATAGAAAAAGGTAATACAAAAACCTACTGCTTGTTAACTTATCATGATTATATCATTCGTGTATTAATGTTTGTTCAAGCTCTAGTCGTTTCCAAAAGAAGACTAGTATTTTAAAAGATAAAAAATCATGATGGCAGCCATAATCAATTATATAAAAGATGGTTACATGTATAATTAAACAATTTTACCACATCATTCATTTTAAGGTGAGCTTCTGTACCCTCGGTACTTTTATTATAAAGCTACAATTCATCATCCTCACTAGTCAAGGAGTCTGTACACAAAGTTTCAGCTCTCTAGGCCTTATGCTTCTGGAGAAGAAGATGAAAATAGGTTTTTAGGGTGTGGCCCCTGTGGCCTCTATTAGGGGTCACAGGGCCACCAAAGCTACAATTTATAATCTTCACTAGTCAAGGAGTCTGTACACAAACTTTTAGCTTTCAAGGCCTCATGGTTCTGGAGAAGAAGATGAAAATAGGCTTTTAGGGCGCGGCCCATGTGGCCCTTATTAGGGGTCACAGGGCGCCCAAAGCTACAATTTATATTCCTCACTAGCCAAAGGAGTCTGTACACAAAGTTTCAGCTTTCTAGGCCTTAAGGTTCTGGAGAAGAAGTCGAAATTCCACAAACTTAACGGCCGGATGGACGGACGGATGGATGGACGGACGGACACCGGACACCATGCCATGCCATAAGCCCATCGGGCCTTACAGGCCAGATGAGCTAAAATGGAGATTTTCAGTAAGAATTATTAATTCTAACTTTGGAATTGCTTTTTATTGCAGTGATAACATCTATCATAAATTATTATGCTTCATTTGCAGATATTTTCAGTAGAAGTAATCTTTTACCTTCAGTTATTGTGTTATCAAGGTTAGCTTTATATTATTTGCTTATTGATAAAATATTTATATTTAATTGTATTTGCATAATTTAGAAAATGTTCTTGGTTATATTCATTTACTACTTGAGACAATATCTTGTATTTTATTGTCAATGAAGTTGTATTGTAAAAATGTATCTTAATTAATTTTTTTATTGTTCTGTAATTGTAAAATAAAGTAAGGAATCTTTTTTCTGTTTCTTTTGTAGTTTTTCAACGCCACCATTTGACAACAAATTGATCACTTGGCTAAAGAATTCATACTTAAAACAAGGCAACATAATGGGAGCTGAATAAATTCTCGGGCCCTTTTATTGCCATGATGTCCCCATTAATAATGTTGCCAACCCTTATTGCCAGACTATCAGTGCATCATATTGTCACCTCTGAGAGAACAACTGTCAATGGAAATAAAGTGTTCATAATATGGTTCAGATGAATAAACTATAAAACTTGTGTTAACATTTGTCAGTTCTTGCTACAACAACCATGTATATTGCATAATTTCTTGAGATAAGGTTAGCTGTAAGATGAGCAATAAACAGAAAATTGCATTGTACAAGATAAAATACTGAGGACAAGACATAAGACACATTACTCATAACCATACACAAACAACCTTGAAAAATATGCCCAAAACCTTTCTCGCAACAATATTAACCACAGACCTCTTTTCTTATACATTTGGGTAAATATAAGGGACAATCTCTTGAAGGCATTGATAGTAGCTGCAATACAGCTTGAATATAGTTAAATTAGTTTTAAATGCATAGAATTGAGATTTTTCATAAAATAAAAATAGAGCCATTGGCTCTGTAGCTCATCAGGCTTCATCATCAATTATGCTGTAGAGTGTGGTCAATGTGATTCCCCCTTTGTAGAGGCCACAGGGTCACCATTCATAAAATTCAGTATATAGGCGACAAGTTTCAGTTTTCTAGGCCTTTACTTCTGATGAAGAAGATTAAAATAGATTTGAAGGATGTTCCTGTTGCGTTTATTAGGTGCAACAGGGTCACCAAAGCTACAATTCATAATCATCACTAGTCAAGGAGTCTGTACACAAAGTTTCAGCTTTCTGGGCCTTATACTTCTGGAGAAGAAGATGAAACTAGATTTTTAGGGCGTGGCCCGTGGCCCTTATTAGGGGTCACAGGGCCACCAAAGCTACAATTTATAATCTTCACTAGTCAAGGAGTCTGTACACAAGGTTTCAGCTTTCTAGGCCTCATACTTCTGGAGAAAAAGATGAAAATAGGTTTTAAGGGCTTGGCCCTTA
The DNA here is from genome assembly GCA_916613615.1 of Steromphala cineraria. Lineage (NCBI taxonomy): Eukaryota > Metazoa > Mollusca > Gastropoda > Trochida > Trochidae > Steromphala > Steromphala cineraria. The sequence goes on from OU744722.1 coordinate 4,888,804, forward strand.
TTAGGGGCAACATGGTCACCAAAGCTACAATTTATAATCCTCACTATTCAAGGAGTCTGTAAACAAAGTTTAAGCTTTCTAGGCCTTATGCTTCTGGAGAAGAAGATGAAAATAGGTTTTTAGGGCGTGGCCCGTGGCCCTTATTAGGGGTCACAGGGCCACCAAAGCTACAATTTATAATCCTCACTAGTCAAGGAGTCTGTACACAAAGTTTCAACTTTCTAGGCCTTATGCTTCTGGAGAAGATGAAAATAGGTTTTTAGGGCGTGACCCCTGTGGCCCTTATTAGGGGCCACAGGGCCACTGAAGCTACAATTTATATTCCTCACTAGTCAAGGAATCTGTACACAAGGTTTCAGCTTTCTAGGCCTTATGGTTCTGGAGAAGAAGATGAAAATAGCTTTTAAGGGCTTGGCCCCTGTGGCCCTTATTAGGGGTCACAGGGCCACCAAAGCTACAATTTATATTCCTCACTAGTCAAGGAATCTGTACACAAGGTTTAAGCTTTCTGGGCCTCATGCTTCTGGAGAAGAAGATGAGAATAGGTTTTTAGCGCGTGGCCCATGTGGCCCTTATTAGGGGCCTTATTAGGGGCCACTAAAGCTACAATTTATAATCCTCACTAGTCAAGGAGTCTGTACACAAGGTTTCAGCTTTCTAGGCCTTATGCTTCTGGAGAAGAAGATGAAAATAGGTTTTTAGGGCGTGGCCCCTGTGGCCCTTATAAGGGGCCACAGGGCCACCAAAGCTACAATTTTTAATCCTCACTAGTCAAGGAGTCTGTACATTAAGTTTAAGCTTTCTAGGCCTTATGGTTCTGGAGAAGAAGTCGAAATTCCACAAAGTTTACGGATGGACGGATGGACGGACGGACGGACGGACGGACGGACGCCGGACACCATGCCATGCCATAAGCCCATCGGGCCTTACAGGCCAGATGAGCTAAAAATAAACAACTTATTTAAAAAGTAGCAAAATTCAATTGTCTTATTGTCTCCGTCCTATGCATTCTAAGTCTGAAAGATAGACACATATCAATAATAAGAAAATATGGCTTAGTCTTTAGAATTTGATTTCCAAACAGACAGGTAGATGGAGCACTTTGTAGGTAGGTATGTAGCTAAGATATATCTGGCAAGGGCGTTATGAAATATACAATATTAAAAAAAAATGTTGTTATCAAAGATTTTCAAAAGTCTGTCCCTTACAAACATGTTGGTAATGTACAATGCACTACATAACCTCATACACAATGCCAAAAAATATTTCAAGAATTTTTAAGAAGGCAGAACAATTTCAATAAATTTGAAGTAGACTCTAAAATACATGAAATTATGCACGGTATGAACCTAAATCCAAATAAGGTCATGAATAGTTTCATGGGAGGTAAAACGAAAAGCTCTATGCGGCATTGTTTAATTCCTGTTAATTACTGATAAAATCTGTATGCAAATAAAATAAAATTCATCCATCAATAAAATGTGGAAGACTTCTACAGGTTATCTTGACTAATGCTCAGACATACACATGGAGGGACGGGCAGAGCGTCATATACCCTCAATATTTTATAGATTAGAGTATAATAAAGTTCATCAATAAATATCAATACCAAAAAAAACATCAGTTAAACAAGTGGTAGAATTCTATTGTTTATATTGAAGAATGCTCGGACGGACGGACGGCAGACGGAAGGACAGGCGGAGCGCTATATACCCTCCCTACTTTGTAGGCAAAGGAGGCAGGAGAGAACCCCAAAATCCGTCATAATAAGCTAATCATTAGCAGGAAAGTGTATCAGCGTAATCGGATGACCAATGAAGTGATATGTGTAACGAATTCTCTAGAAAACTTACTAGGATCAGCAACATCAAGTAGCCACGAAAAGAAAACATCCAAAATGAAATGTGTTCTTTGTTTGGACCCGGAAGCACAAGGGAGACAACTTTAAATCCACCTCGTAACAACAACAAATGAGAATGTGGCCATGGGCTCACTCAGCTTAATTTCCTCACATGGAACATAGAAGGATTATACAAATATTCATCTTCAGTCAACATAAAGCAATTCCTCTCAAGGCATGACATTGTTGGGTTATGTGAAACCTTTGTAAAGAAAAGTAACGATTTTAGCGATTTTCTTTTGGGTTATCATACTCTTAATAGTGTACGACTGAGGGAGAAAAAACATCAGTATTACAGTGGTGGTGTAACAGTTTTCGTTAAAAGCCTGCTTATCGATAATAACATAGTTGAACGAATTTTCGACACATTTGAAAACTGCGAGACATTATTAGTAAAAACTTCATTATTAGGATTGAGAAATGACACGGTATTGGTATATGTTTACCTTTCCCCAGAGAACGCGCCAATTTATCAAGATAGTGACTTAGATGGTATCGATGTGCTCTCATCATATGGAAGGTTATTTAATGATAAACAAGGAAATTTCACATGTTTTACTCATAATGGGGCAAGCCAAGTGGATTATGTGATAGCCAGTACACGACTTTTTCCATACATCTCTGATTTTGGTGTTCACCACAAGGGTAATTCAAATCATTTTCCTCTATATTACTCTCTAGCATTTAAGAAGGATATAAATGTACATATAAGCAAAGATGAATTGTGTGATAATCAGACCAGTAATACTAGCACTACATGTGGAAATTTGTGTGGTCAACCTCAGATAGCACTCAGGAGATATTTAATGATACATTTCATAAGAAATTCCTGGAAATGAATGAGGAAATCTACAGACTTATTGATGAAAATTTATCACTTGCTGTCAATACACTAACTGTTTTATATCAAACCTCAGCACAACAATCAAAGAAGAAATATGGAAAACCAAATTCTAGAAATACATCAGAGCCTCAACAGCCTCCATAGTGGGATCATGAGCTTGAGGTTTTAAAAAACAGGAAATATGGCGCACTCCGTGCACAGAGATACTTTGGAGAAGGTTTTGATAATCTAAGATAATTACGCTCTCTATTCAAGAAAACATTTGCATTAAAAAAATCAGCTTATCAGGACAAACAGAAAGAACTACTAATTCAAGCAAGAAATAACCCAAAACTTTTCTGGAGTACACTAAAGTCATCAAGGTCTTATCAAGCAATAACACCACAGATAACTGTACAATGGGGTGATTATTTCAAGAAGTTACTTACTACTAATTCTAAAACCAATTATAATGCAATTATTAGTGAAATAGAGGAAGAGATAACTGAACTAGATGAACCTCAAAATATCAATCTTCCATTTACAAATGATGAAATCTCTCAATGCATACAGGACTTAAAGAATAATAAATCTCCAGGACCCAATGGAATTGTAAATGAACTTGTCAAGTCAACTAAGAATTATATCACACCAGTACTCACTTAACTATTTAATAATATTCGAATTTCAGGAGTGTTCCCCAAAGAATGGGGGAAAAGTATCACATGCCCCATTTACAAAACAGGAAACATAAAAATTACTGATAATTACAGAGGAATATTTCTTCTTGATCCATTTTGTATAATTTTGACAAATCTACTGGATAAAAGACTACATAGTCCAGCAGATAAGTGGGAAAATTGGGCTATTTTTGACAAGCATTAAACTTGGTTTACTGACAGAGCATTCTTTTATGAAGATTTTGAGATATAGGGACATTTAAATTTATGCCCTATTTACAAAACAGGAAACAAACATTACTGATAATTACTCATTACTCTTGACTCATTTTGTAAAATTTTGACAAATCTACTGGATAAAAGACTACAATCTTGGTGTGACTACAATGGCATTATTCACGAATGTCAGGCTGGTTTCAGACCTGGGTACTCAACCAGTGTATGAAATAATTTTTCAAGATCACTAGCAAACCGGGCTAGAAATTGTATTCAAAGTTACTAACCCAAAATAAAAATTACTAGCCAAATTAAGTAAAGATAAAAAAATGTTTTATCACATTCATTGTTTTAAGATCAAACATATATCTGCTCAAGAGGTCTTGGCATGTGATGGGGGTGATGGGGAAACTGACACAAAATAGTAACTGAATTAATTACAAAATTGAATGAAAAGAAGTCAAAATACTTTTGATATACCAATCTACACTAGCCAACCGGGCTATCATTACTTTTCCTCTACTAGCCCAGGCAGTGGTTATTTCGGACCTGGGTATCAACCATTGATCACATCTTCAGTTTGCAGGCAATAGCACACAAGTACCTCACTAAAACAAAAGGCAGATTTTACTGCATCTCTGTTGACTTTTCAAAAGCATTTGATAGAGTGGATCATGATGTTTTATTAAACTTCTGGCATCAATGTATTCCAACCTTTCAGCATGTTAGATCATCAACCGGGCTTTCAGAATATTTTGAATGTAACATTGGAACCAGCCAGGGATGTGTATTAAGCCCAAAATTATTTATCATTTACTTACATGAACTCATATATGCCAACTAGAGCAGAAAGGTGGAGAAGGAATATTTGTAACAACTTATTTTCCCAAAATATATGCACTTTTGTATGCAGATGATGTGTCATCAATAGCTGATAGTGTTCTACAACTTCAGAAGAAAATAAATGTGATAGAACAATTGTGTGACTCTACAGGAATGAAAGTTAATCTCAAAAAACAAAAGTAATGGTGTTCAGAAGAGGGGGGACTTTAAAGAAAAGTGAAAAATGGACTTATAAAGGAAATAAACTTGAAATTGTTAATTTCCATAGATATCTGGGAGTAGTATTTACTCATGGAGTAAAACATTCAGCTGTCTGACTGCACAAGCAAAGAAAGCCATATTCAATATAATGTCCTTTCAAACGAAGTTTGGAAATCTATGTTATGAAGATAATTTTAAAGTTTTTGATAGTATGATTGTCCCAATATTGTGTTATGGAGCTGAGGTATGGGGAACTTCATATAACAAGCTGATTGAGAGTGTACAGGCATCATTTTGTAAAAGATTAAATATTGGACAAGATTAATTCATCTTGGAAATAACCGACTACCAAATCAAGCATATAACAAATAAACATGCTCAAATCTCTTGATGAAGTAGAAAGATATACATGGGCCACTGCTGTAAAGAACATACTTTTTCGCCTGGGGTTTGGAGTGGTATGGATACAACAAAATATTGGGGACAGAAATCTTTTTATTCAAAACTTTAACATAAGACTCTCTGACAACCTCTACCAAGACTGGCATTCATCAATAGAATATTCCTCTAAATGTAAATACTGTCATCAGTATAAGTCTCTACTCAATGTTGAATCATACATAATAAATGACATTCCACAGTATTTAAAATATATTATAGCAAAGTTTAGATGTAACAATTTTAGACTTAAAGTTGAAACTGGGAGACACAATAATATACCCCCTGAAGAAAGACAAATATTATAACTGTAGAAAATGAATATCATGTGCTCCTGCCATGTGATAAATACTCTCACCTAAGAAGAAAATACCTGTCAGCTGGCTTTATTGACAATCCAACAACAAACAAATTCATAAACTTGATGGAGAATACAAACAAAGACATCAGTTATAAACTTGGACTCTATTTATTTTAAGTATTTGCTCTAAAATCATCCATAGAAACTTAATTGTAATGCATGCAAGAAAATAATTTTTAACTCCTGTGTATTATGAGCTTATGGCCTAGTTACGAAATAAACTTGTCTGTCAGAAATAGATACGCTGTAGTAACCATCTATTCTGGGACTGGAACTTTTTACGACCATTGTGGAGAGAATTGGAAGACTGGCTTAGAGAAAAAGCTCAAGTTGAAATACATTTAGATGAAGAGAAGATACTCCTTGGCTTCCCAGAAGAAATGATGACCCTTTAAATGCAATTATCCTCATTAAAATTTTTTTTTTTTTTCGAATTTAAACCAAAAATGCTGCTTACCGTTCCAACACTATTTTACAAACCCTATTATTTTTACAATGTTACCAAATGTGCAGCTGAAATGTCAAATGAAGTTCAAATTCTGGTCATCCTGTCATTTATTGTTTATGTAAACATATTGTGTGATTGATAATTTGATACCTATGTACTTCTAAAATAAAACTGTAAATACAAGAAAGTATCTGTGTGGAGTACAGTGATAAATATATTTGGTGAACATGCAGTTGTAGAGTTACCTTTGCTCATGGCTGAATCTTCTTTGAGTACAAAGGAGCAAATCCACGGAACAGACGAGTTAATTTTTGTTGCCGCAAGTTGCGACTTTTTACAAAGTGCAAGCCGCTAAGGAAAAGAGTTCATAATCAAATACTGTAAAAATAGAATAGAGATAAACTTAGTGTGTATGAAAATCAGAGACACGTTATACTTGATTGATGGCGGTAAACTCTCACGCTGGACATTTGGTTTCATTATTGATTTGGTTTAAACATATTTTTATTCATTAAAGAATCCGGTTCGGTAAACAAGCAAATCTTTATATTTATAAATATAATATAAGATATACTTATAAAAATACCTTACCGGTACAAAACATGATGAACAAAATACACAAGAAGTAGACATATAAAAACCAAGAAATTCAGAACATGACATATCTATGTTTCAAAACTAGGTGACATATTGCCAGCAGTTGGTTTTTATATGATGTTTTCATTTTACGAAGTTTCATCAAATCGCTTACTCTTGCAGACAAAATGATGTAAAGTTTTTCTGGTTTTTTTTATTGTTCCCATAGATTTCTTTTACAAGATATGTGCTGCCTTCCAGTGCGTAACCTTATTTTCATTTTATTAATCCCATTCCGGTTTACCTGTAACCTTATTCCGGTATTGGTTGCACATGCTTTTCGTGCATTGTCGCTGTATGGAGCTGTTTCCAACGGGCAGGCATTTTTTCTGTATTGTGTTTCGGAATGAGCCTTCGCCGCCGGACATATGTTTTGGGAACCACTCAATGTTTCGGGAAAGATACAGCCACCAAAGTGTATGTAAAACAATATTGTGTATTTCCGCAGTGTTTTTGCAGTGTATAAATTATTTGTATTAAGCAAATTTGGTGTATTTTCATGCATTTCTGTAATGCTCCAGCGTAACAGTATATCGATTCATACTGTCAAATATAGTTTCTTTTTTAGCATCTTTTTACGTTTTCCAGTAGTATTTCACTAAGTTTTATCTTTTTAGCAGTAAATAAGCAAATTTAGAGTAATTTTTGTGCAGAATTTCTATCCCAGTAGAGCACCCTTGACAGTGGTGTGAAATTGAAGCATTCATAAAATATCTCATATCAGCACTAGGCTTAGGAGTGACGGAGTTGCGTCCCTTGATTTGAGTGATGTTTGTCAGTATTTCAATTCACTTGGTAAATAACAAAACTATTTCTTTTACATTTATTTATTCAGTAATATTTTGGGAACTTTATCAGTATTATTCAGTGTATTTTACACATGGTTATACATTGATTATTTAGGAATGTTTTATGGTCTTTAGATATTTTAGGACTTGTGACTTACGACTGTAATTTTATTTATTACAGCTTTTTACCCTACATAAATCCACAACACACCGTGGTTTGTCTACGATATGGAAGAGAATAAAAGCTGATCCGACGCTAACACGTCTTGTTCTTCCTTGCTGTCGTGGACAGGGGTTAGATACCAGCATAAGATATATAAGAGCATGATATACAAGTATATGATATATAACAGAGTTGAATTTGTTATTGAAATAAACAAACAATCTCACTTCTTATTCAGTCTTATCTTAGTTAAAGATTAGGAATAGAGGAGACATTTTTTTCCAATCTAATGAAGTCATTATTTCTTTTAGATATGAAATTTTCAACTATAAAGGTATCTTTTAGAATTTGAACAAAGTCTTTGACTTTTGGAATCTTATTTTTCAAGTTGCAAACATAAATGTGTCTTTTAGCCAAAAGAAGAATATGATTAATTAATGGTTTGGTACTTAAAGTACCAAACCAAACGACACATTTTGTCAAATTTAATTCCAATTTATTTTGGATCATCCAAATTTGAAGTTCATTCCAAATTATTTTGTTTTCCTCAAATTCCCGATATACATGGCTTAAACTTTCATCTGTATCATTACAAAATATACAAACAGTATTTTCAACAAGTTTCATTTTCTTAAGTTATTTTTTTGTTTAAATAGTTCAATGTAAAAATCTGAATTGGAAATCAAGTATTTTCACATCCTTTATAATATTCCTATAAAAATAGAGCCATGGGCTCTGTAGCTCATCAGACTTTTAATGGAAATAGGTTTTTAAGGCTTTGACCCCTGTGATCTCAGTTGGGGTCATGGGGTCAAAAAATCTACAATTTAGAATCCCCATTGGCCAAGGAGTCTACAACAACTTTTCAGCTCTCTAGACCTTTTGGAACTTGAGAAGAAGATGAAAATAGGTTTTCAAGGTTTTGACCCCTGTGACCCCAATTGGGGTCATGGGGTCACAAAATCTACAATTTAGAATCCCCTTTTGCCAAGGAGTCTGCACATCAAATTTCAGCTCTCTAAAGTCATTGGTTCTGGAGAAGAAGTCGAAATAGTGAAAAGTTTACTGATGGACGGACGCCGGACGCCATGCCATAAACTCTGATGAGCTAAAAAGTAAAGATCAAATGCCAATCAAAATAAGTATCTTGAAATAAAATTTCCCATCTCTGACAAATAGAAGGTAGAATGCTGTCAGACATCAGATTATCATAGAATTTTCTAGAACCCTTCATGGGTGTCATGAAGTCTTTATGCAAGGCATTGATGTGGAATTGGTTTACCTGTATGTGACTGTGTTCTTTCAAAGTCTTTTTTCATGAATAAGGCAAAATATATCAAATATATGCATGATCTATATATGTACCACTTATCCCAAATTTATTTTTCAAATCTTCAAAACGCACAAAACCTTCATCATTATACAAATCTTGAATTGTCAGAATTCCCTTATTAGCCCAGTGTCTAATAAAGTGGTGTGGGTTCCTGAAGTTGTGGTTGAGCCATATTGTTTGGGATAGGATTTCATTTATATTTTCTTCAATTTGGCTTTTTTGACAGTAAGTTTCCATGCTTTCAATACATCTCTCCAAAAAGGATTATCTGTTTCAACAATATCTTGAACATTGGCCCCATATTTCAATATATCTTTATGAGGGAATTTACCTGGGTTATTAACCTTAGGTTTGTTAATATAGCATTTGAGAATAGACAGTTTCATGGAATTTATAAAAGTTTTTAATGTCTATCAAGGCAGAACCCCCTCTTTAAAATCTTTTATTTCACATTGGTGCGTTTAATAGACCTCTCTTAATATTACGTCATGAATATTCATGCGTTATCCAGAACGAGGCTAGCCCGCATGATCAAGCAACAAGAACCCGGAATCGGCTTACCCGATCACGACATGCCACTTAAAAAGTTTGTTTTATGCCATTTTGGAACATTTATTTCTAGATAAAGATTTAACATTATCTAAAGCAATATCTCTATTGTCTATATACCAAAAATATTTTCATTTAGTATTTAGGATACGGTGAAACGACGACGGTTGCCAACGTAAAGTTTTGGTCTTTTTAAAAGCGTGACATCGGAGTCCGATTGTGAATCTTCGAAACTTCATTGCTGATTTCTTTTCAACATAAGCATCAACATTTTTTAAAAGATTTATCAAATGATGACTTGGACTAATAACTTTTGGATTTTCCCCCGATGTATCTTTGTTTACGGTTATTCAAACCGCATGCCTTCGGTAACAGTTGATTTTGATAGTCATGGACCTAGTGACCCCATTGCATTATTTGAGTGAAAGTTGTTACTGAGGAGAAGTTTTCCAAGGTGAAATATATGATATACATCAATATTATGTTAAAAAAATGTCTACTTAGCTAGTAAGAAAATCGAAGTCGGCCTACAAGATGAATAATACAGTGAAAGTTATATCAGTCACACCCAGATAATTCAATTTGGCAACTGAAATGACATTTGAATATTTTTTTCAAATAAACAAATATATCAAACAAGGTAAGTAATTTTAAGAAATATTAAATAATATAATATATAAATAAAATAATTGTTAGAGCAAAATTGTAAAGCTATCAAATTCAATTCCAAAGGACATGATTAGAATATAATAAAGCATGATATTCATTTGTCATTACTAAATAGAAGACATTTTCAAAATATATTTTTTTCCAGATAATGAGATAATAGTAATCATGTATGAAAGTACATGTTGTATCTACCAATGAGAACCAATTTCATGTCTACAGTAATATATTGAATCAATATTTGCGTAAATCACATGAATGATTTGTAATATGATTAATGTATAAATTCTTTAAACTATAGAATTAACCATGCTTTAAAATATTATGTATGTATTACAGATATGACAAACATAGGTCAAAACATTTTAGATAATTCATTGTGTAATTTTTTCTTGATACCATTTCATAATTATTCATGTTACTATGCAAGTACATCTTGTCAATAAATCAACCGTTTTGCATATCACTCTCAATCCATTCATTTTAATTTTTATGTATTTTTTTACACAGATTAAGCCTAATGATTTTGCAATGGAAGGGAATATAATTTTAGAGTGGGACATCATCTGTTCTTAAATCAGGAATAAGTTTGCATGAATAGAAATAACTTTCTGGTGTTATTAAAAAACAATTACAGATTAACATTAGTAATTCAAGTCGTAATTGAGTATGATAAAACATTTTTATAGAAAGTATCATTATAAAATTAATTTCAACAAATCACATTTATGAAATGAAAAGCCCTTACTTTTATTTTTGGAGCAGTGGTTACATTTGAAGTATGGGTTTGTTAATACATTGTTGATGAAAATATGCCGATACAATCAATATATAATATAACCCTTGATAAATTATCTATAGCACATTATGTTGACGGCCTGCAGAGAAAGGTAAGGAGTCTCGGTTGATTCTACTATGAATCTACTGGCTCATAAATATATCCGGTCTGTCATTCTGCAAGGTTAACTCATGAAGATACTATCCGAGGTAAATACAATATATCCGGTCTGTCATTCTGCAAGGTTAACTCATGAAGATACTATACGAGGTAAATACAATATATCCGGTATGTCATCCTGCAAGGTTAACTCATGAAGATACTATACAAGGTAAATACAATATATCCGGTCTGTCATTCTGCAAGGTTAACTCATGAAGATACTATCCGAGGTAAATACAATATATCCGGTCTGTCATTCTGCAAGGTTAACTCATGAAGATACTATACGAGGTAAATACAATATATCCGATGAGTATCATTATGTCTTGCACGATAAACGAAATCTGACTGACGAAAAAGTTTAAAATGAGACATGTCACAGACAGATTCCAACCCTCCCGGATGTTGATCGACTGTTCGAGATGACACACGAGAAGCAAGAAATCAAAATATTAAAAATTACTGTTAATAGGATAGCCATCGATTGTTTTAGGAGTTTTAAATTTACTTGGGAAAAGAAAAATTTGTTTGTCATCTTTATTTTCCACTTGGAATTTGTAAAAACAGAAAATATTCGATGAATACCCCTCTCAGCAAATCCACGTTCCGCGATGTTGTTGCTTTTGAGCGAGGAGTGTGATGAATGAAAACTTTAATAATTGTTTACAAGTTTAACCACAAAACCTTGTAAAAACTGCACATGACCTATTTGCAAATGTATACATATTTTCATGATGTTACATTCACACTAGTCACGAAATACTGCAACGGACACCGACTTGAAAAACGGCAATGGCTGCATCCATTCTAGAAGCTTGCGGGCTTAGCCTCGTTTTGATATCTAGGTCACCGCTATGCATAAATATTAAGAGACGGCTATTATATCTATCTTATCATTCCAAATAAATCTAAAAAACAATATTTCAAAGGAGGTTATAAATAAATTCCTCAGGAGGGTTTCGTAAACTATTGAAAACATGAACTAGTTTAGAAAGGGCTAGTGTTTTGATAACAGTAATTTTGCCAATCAATGTCAAATTTCTTTTCCTTCCTGCTCCCAGTAGTCTGTTTATATCTTCTAGTCTTTTTCTTGTGTTGATAACCCATAGGAGTAAATTTAATCCCCAAATTCCTTTCTTTGCCATTCTATGTCTAAATCTTGACACAATGTATCATTGCTACCTGATTCTGAGCCAATCCAGATTGCCTTAGTCTTATCAATATTTATTTTCAACCCTGACATATTGTAGAAAGTATTTAGTGTGTCAATAGCAGCATACAAACTATCATCTGAGCCATCTAAAAATAATTCAGTATTATCCGCATATTGGCCTAACTTATATTCTTGATCATCAATAACAATACCTTTTATTTCATCATTTTGTCTGATCATACATCCAAGGATTTCAGCTACAAATAAAAACAAATATGGATCACCTTGCCTACAGCCCCGTTCATTGGGAAAGAAATCAGATAGATGTCCATTCTGAATGACACATAAGGGGGTTTCATAAGTCAATATATTAATCCAGGGAATAATCTCAGGACCAAATCAAAATTTTGTCAAGACAGAATTAATGACATCTTTAGAAACTATGTCAAAAGCTTTCTCAAAATCAATTAAAATCAAAAGGCCTTTCAAATTTCTTTTCCTTGTTTCGAAGATAATGTCATAAAGTAATCTTGTATTTTAACTTAGAGTTCTGCCTGGCATAAACCCTGTCTGATTATCATGTATTAAGGAGTCTAAACTTCTTTTTAATCTGTTAGCTATACAGGCACCTAAAAGTTTATAAAGAGCATTTAATAAAGTAATTGTAATTGTAATTCATTAGTGTCATTTGAATATTCTTCAATTGTTTCCTTTAAAATCTTCCTGACCAGATCTGCATATTCAATATTTAAAAGTAATGATGTATTAAATTTCCAGTAACCCCGCCCTCTTTCTTGGTTTAATGAGTTCGAGGAAGTAAGACTAACAGCTGAATGATCAGTTTTATATCCAGGCAAAATATCAGCGTCAAGTGTAAGATTCAATAAATCCTGAGATATTAAAAAGAAATCTAATCTTGCTTGTTGTCTTGGTTTGTGTTTCCACCATGTGAATTTTCTTATATCTTGATATAAGTCTCCAAACATCAACAAGGTCAAGCGATTCAATCTGCTCTAATACTGTATTTCTGGCTTCAGGATTATTATTGTTTTATAGTTCTCCAAATCAACTGATGGGTCAATAACCAGATTCCAATCTCTAACAATAGCTATAGATTCATTTTCCAAATTTCAAATATTTTCAAATAGGTTTACATAAAATTTAGGGTCATCATTGTTTGGTCCATATATATTTGCGAGTGTAAATCTTTTTTCAATATAATTTCCATTCTCATCTTCCAATGTTCCATGTATAGTAACATCAATGTTATTATTAAAAAGTATAGCCACTCCTCTGCAATTAGATCTAAAAGGTGCAATTATACTCTACAAACCCCATTCATTCTTCATTATGTCTACATGTTCCTTGACAATATGTATATCTTGCAAACAGATTATGGAAAATGATTTTTTTTCTGTAAATATTAATTACTTCCTTTCTTTTATTCTTATCTGCTAATCCCCTACAGTTTGCTGAAATCATTCTAATATTCATTATGTTACCTTTATCTATAATAATAAAGGTATAGTGTTTTAAGTAGATTCATAACTAAGGTAGAAAATATGGTAATAGGCAATATGCTGCAAGTATCATGCAAGTCTGTCTTGTGACTGCTATATGAGATAAATGTATATCATTTAAAAGATGAAATGGGAACATAATTTTGTCAAAAAAAGAACAGATAAAAGAAAGAAAAAGAAAAATAAAAGCAAAGAAAAGGTTGGAATTGCGATACTCTGTCTTCCCAGGAGGATAGTTATGTAACATGAAATAACATTGTCCTCCATCATAAATAAACAAAGATAATAATTGTTGATGGCATCACATTGCCGATGTTCTAAATGAACGACGTCACTGTCGCCTTATTCAATTATTTCTGATTGAGTCTTTGCACTCCATAAAAATCATGGAAAGGTGTTGATAGAGTTCATATAAATAACTGAAAACTTACTTCATATATACCTTACTTTGATCAACATGCAGTGAAAAACACATGTGTGCTAAGCACTGAAGCACAGGATTAGTAGTAAACATCCGGTTTTTAATTTACTTCCGGTTCAGCAGTGACCTATGGCTAAAAATAGAAAGCACGTGTGAGTTTGTAAACAAAGATCGTCGAGTAAAAGTCTATTCAACTAAGACAGGAATCAGTAGCAAAAAAAAACATTCACAGCGATAAACTCAGGAGTATGTAGTAGGTTATATAGAGAATCTCACCCAAGTGTCTTCTGATATCAAATATATCAACACAAGTTTTTTTGTTTTTTTGTTTTTGTTTTTTTTATTCCATTTTAATTCATAGTATACAGATCATCAAAGATAGACAAGGCACTACAGTAAGTTCACAGCATATAGTAGATATATCATGACATCCACATATGAGTCCAGGTCCTTGACGTAGAGGTGCGATGGTACAGAGGGGTATTTTATGATGCTTCATTTATTGAGTCAAAAGTGAGTCTGATAATTGTCTCCATTTCATATTAAAGGGAGCTAATATATTTTTTTTCTAGCAATGAAATGTTCTATTGAGCAGGTTTCCGTCAAAAGCTTAATAAATAACTCAAAAGAGAGTACATTTTGCTTAATATGTGAAATATGAATATACCTTTTGGCAAGGAGTATGATATGATTCAATAAATGATTACTTTAGCATACTCTAAATACAACAGTAAATTTTGATAGAATGATATTACAATGCAAATTGGTATTGAGAAATCGTTCTACTTTGATCCAAAAGTTTTTTACCACTTCACAGTCAAAGAAAACATGAGAAAGTTCTTCTGGAGTATTTTTACAGAAAGTGCATAATATTATATCATCATCAACTAAATTCATATTCAAAAGCTCTTTCTTTGTATATACTATTCGGTAAATAAACTTATACTGGAAATACAAAAGCTTGCAATCTTTTGTACATTTCCTATAGATTAGAAATATATCTTTCCACGTAATATCATGTTGAAAAACATCATTCCAATATTCTAACACTTTTGGAGTAATATCATTTGGATTTCCGTATTCTGGTGATTTTGTATGTATGCTCTGTATATTCACAGGGATTCATCATTGTTTATAAAGGGAACAAGGTCTTCTTCGCAAACACTTACGAGTTATCTAGAACAATTTGCAGGACAATATCCGTTAAAAATGTACGAGCTGACAACATCAACACCTTTCCCTCGCCATCTTGATCACATCTGTCTGTCTGTCTGTATTTATTTTCTCATGCTAATTTTCACCACGAACCGCATGCAAGTATGACAATGGGGCTTAAAAGTCAGACAGTATAACATGTTTTCAAAAAGAAGCTCTAGTTTGATGATTTGAGTGAAAGAAGGTCATATGGTGAAAGACATATAGAGTCAAAAGAAGGCATTTGGATCGACAGAATGCAACAGAAACTGAGAAAACTTAACCAATATGGAAAACCTGAGAATCATTAAACAAAATGGTTGTGTTCTGTGATATTTTGTCAAAGTCCTATGCCACATCACAACATGCAATCATCAGTGTGCTGTGAACTTAGAACCAGGGGTGTCTAAGTACTTCCAGAAACAAGGTCATCTATCTTCAGTTGCAAAAATGTTATGTTAATATTGGCGTGACTCAAACCATAGCGGAAAATGGTTTGGGAAACGCAATGGTTAGGTCTGTAAGTAAAGGGTTGGCTTCAGGGTTAGGCTACGATAGACAGGTAAGTGAGGTCACGTTAAACTTCTTTTTATGTTCTTTCGCAACGATGGGAAAACAAAGCATGTGTCTTTTGCCAAAGGATAATTGTCAAACCCTCGCACACCATGAAAGCATTTCATCCAGCCTTCATTAATGTCAGTAAAGATTTTCACAAATCACATGTTGAATCACAGTATATAATTAAATAAGCGAATAACAGAATAACAGAATAACATAATTATGGAACAAAACATTCAACTCTTGATCTCGGAACACGAATGAAGTCAAACTCAGATGACAGCACAGTGGCTGCTTGTTTGTTTCATGATATAAACCCTTCAAAAACTATCGAGTTGCTTTTAATCTTATTTCAATGAGATTGTTAAACTTTTTTTCATTTCTCCACTAGGATCCTGATTTTGTTTCATAGCCGCTCCAATGGACATCGTTCTATAAACCGGAAACTACCACTGTAGAGCCCACAAGATATTGGATCAAACAACCTCCAAA
The DNA here is from genome assembly GCA_916613615.1 of Steromphala cineraria. Lineage (NCBI taxonomy): Eukaryota > Metazoa > Mollusca > Gastropoda > Trochida > Trochidae > Steromphala > Steromphala cineraria. The sequence continues at coordinate 4,905,127 of OU744722.1, forward strand.
TGGACAGATCTATGAATTAAAAACAGTCTGCTTAATGCCACAGTACATTTGTCAATAAGAGGCATAACTTCTTAACCCAAAATTGCATTCATCTAGGTGTAATTGTGTCTGAGAATATTTGTACCAATTCGAGCATAAAATCTATGAATCGCTCCATGTCCATTTACGCATTCCAGAGCCATTGATATTTAAAAATTGCTATCTAACTCAAAGGTTGTCAACAGATGTACCAATTGCTAAATTGTCACTTATCTATGTGTAATAGTTTCTGTGAAAACTTTTTCTTATTGTAACCATAATCAACAAACAGTTGACTTCCAATAAAGATATATATTTGGTCTGAAAACTACAACTTTTGACAAGGTTATGGTTTACAAGTGTGGAAAGTTTGGTTGATGCAGATTTAACAGTTTTAGTGATAATTGATCGGACGGAAGGACGGATGGGATGTTATAAATTAAAAAATTAATTACCAGCAAGTACATGACTTATCATATGAGGTAACTCATATCAATAACTTACACAGGGAGGAAGAGCACGTTCCAATAACTACCAACCAGGACATGACTTATCTTGTGAGGTAATTCATATCAATAACTTACACAGGGAGGAAGAGCACGTTCCAATAACTACCAACCAGGACATGACTTATCTTGTGAGGTAACTCATATCAATAACTTACACAGGGAGGAAGAGCACGTTCCAATAACTACCAACCAGGACATGACTTATCTTGTGAGGTAATTCATATCAATAACTTACACAGGGAGGAAGAGCACGTTCCAATAACTACCAACCAGGACATGACTTATCTTGTGAGGTAACTCATATCAATAACTTACACAGGGAGGATAAGACAGGTTCAATAATTACCAGCCAGGACATGACTTATCATGTGAGGTAATTCATGTCAATAACTTACACAGGGAGGATAAGGCAGGTCCAATAACTACCAACCAGTACATGACTTATCATGTGAGGTAACTCATATCAATAACTTACACAGGGAGGATAAGACAGGTCCAATAATTACCAGCCAGGACATTACTTATCATGTGAGGTAACTCATATCAATAACTTACACAGGGAGGATAAGGCAGGTCCAATAACTACCAACCAGTACATGACTTATCATGTGAGGTAACTCATGTCAATAACTTACACAGGGAGGATAAGAGAGGCAAATAATTACCAGCCAGGACATGACTTATCTTGTGCGGTAACTCATATCAATAACTTACACAGGGAGGAAGAGCACGTTCCAATAATTACCAGCCAGGACATGACTTATCTTGTGAGGTAACTCATATCAATAACTTACACAGGGAGGAAGAGCACGTTCCAATAACTTCCAACCAGGACATGACTTATCTTGTGAGGTAACTCATATCAATAACTTACATAGGGAGGAAGAGCACGTTCCAATAACTACCAACCAGGACATGACTTATCATGTGAGGTAATTCATATCAATAAATTACATAGGGAGGAAGAGCACGTTCCAATAACTACCAACCAGGACATGACTTATCATGTGAGGTAACTCATATCAATAACTTACACAGGGAGGAAGAGCACGTTCCAATAACTACCAACCAGGATATGACTTATCTTGTGAGGTAACTCATATCAATAACTTACACAGGGAGGAAGAGCACGTTCCAATAACTTCCAACCAGGACATGACTTATCTTGTGAGGTAACTCATATCAATAACTTACACAGGGAGGAAGAGCACGTTCCAATAACTTCCAACCAGGACATGACTTATCTTGTGAGGTAACTCATATCAATAACTTACACAGGGAGGAAGAGCACGTTCCAATAACTACCAACCAGGAAATGACTTTTCTTGTGAGGTAACTCATATCAACAACTTTACACAGGGAGGAAGAGCACGTTCCAATAACTACCAACAAGGACATGACTTATCTTGTGAGGTAACTCATATCAATAACTTACACAGGGAGGAAGAGCACGTTCCAATAACTACCAACCAGGACATGACTTATCTTGTGAGGTAACTCATATCAAGAACTTACACAGGGAGGAAGAGCACGTTCCAATAACTTCCAACCAGGACATGACTTATCTTGTGAGGTAACTCATATCAACAACTTTACACAGGGAGGAAGAGCACGTTCCAATAACTACCAGCCAGGACATGACTTATCTTGTGAGGTAACTCATATCAATAACTTACACAGGGAGGAAGAGCACGTTCCAATAACTACCAACCAGGACATGACTTATCATGTGAGGTAACTCATGTCAATAACTTACATAGGGAGGATAAGGCAGGTCCAATAACTACCAACCAGGACATGACTTATCATGTGAGGTAACTCATATCAATAACTTACACAGGGAGGAAGAGCACGTTCCAATAACTTCCAACCAGGACATGACTTATCTTGTGAGGTAACTCATATCAATAACTTACATAGGGAGGAAGAGCACGTTCCAATAACTACCAACCAGGACATGACTTATCATGTGAGGTAATTCATATCAATAAATTACATAGGGAGGAAGAGCACGTTCCAATAACTTCCAACCAGGACATGACTTATCTTGTGAGGTAACTCATATCAATAACTTACACAGGGAGGAAGAGCACGTTCCAATAACTTCCAACCAGGACATGACTTATCTTGTGAGGTAACTCATATCAATAACTTACACAGGGAGGAAGAGCACGTTCCAATAACTACCAACCAGGACATGACTTATCTTGTGAGGTAACTCATATCAACAACTTTACACAGGGAGGAAGAGCACGTTCCAATAACTACCAACCAGGACATGACTTATCTTGTGAGGTAACTCATATCAATAACTTACACAGGGAGGAAGAGCACGTTCCAATAACTACCAACCAGGACATGACTTATCTTGTGAGGTAACTCATATCAAGAACTTACACAGGGAGGAAGAGCACGTTCCAATAACTTCCAACCAGGACATGACTTATCTTGTGAGGTAACTCATATCAACAACTTTGCACAGGGAGGAAGAGCACGTTCCAATAACTACCAGCCAGGACATGACTTATCTTGTGAGGTAACTCATATCAATAACTTACACAGGGAGGAAGAGCACGTTCCAATAACTACCAACCAGGACATGACTTATCATGTGAGGTAATTCATATCAATAAATTACATAGGGAGGAAGAGCACGTTCCAATAACTACCAACCAGGACATGACTTATCATGTGAGGTAACTCATATCAATAACTTACACAGGGAGGAAGAGCACGTTCCAATAACTACCAACCAGGATATGACTTATCTTGTGAGGTAACTCATATCAATAACTTACACAGGGAGGAAGAGCACGTTCCAATAACTTCCAACCAGGACATGACTTATCTTGTGAGGTAACTCATATCAATAACTTACACAGGGAGGAGGAGCACGTTCCAATAACTTCCAACCAGGACATGACTTATCTTGTGAGGTAACTCATATCAATAACTTACACAGGGAGGAAGAGCACGTTCCAATAACTACCAACCAGGACATGACTTATCTTGTGAGGTAACTCATATCAACAACTTTACACAGGGAGGAAGAGCACGTTCCAATAACTACCAACCAGGACATGACTTATCTTGTGAGGTAACTCATATCAATAACTTACACAGGGAGGAAGAGCACGTTCCAATAACTACCAACCAGGACATGACTTATCTTGTGAGGTAACTCATATCAAGAACTTACACAGGGAGGAAGAGCACGTTCCAATAACTTCCAACCAGGACATGACTTATCTTGTGAGGTAACTCATATCAACAACTTTACACAGGGAGGAAGAGCACGTTCCAATAACTACCAGCCAGGACATGACTTATCTTGTGAGGTAACTCATATCAATAACTTACACAGGGAGGAAGAGCACGTTCCAATAACTACCAACCAGGACATGACTTATCATGTGAGGTAACTCATGTCAATAACTTACATAGGGAGGATAAGGCAGGTCCAATAACTACCAACCAGGACATGACTTATCATGTGAGGTAACTCATATCAATAACTTACACAGGGAGGAAGAGCACGTTCCAATAACTTCCAACCAGGACATGACTTATCTTGTGAGGTAACTCATATCAATAACTTACATAGGGAGGAAGAGCACGTTCCAATAACTACCAACCAGGACATGACTTATCATGTGAGGTAAGTCATATCAATAAATTACATAGGGAGGAAGAGCACGTTCCAATAACTTCCAACCAGGACATGACTTATCTTGTGAGGTAACTCATATCAATAACTTACACAGGGAGGAAGAGCACGTTCCAATAACTTCCAACCAGGACATGACTTATCTTGTGAGGTAACTCATATCAATAACTTACACAGGGAGGAAGAGCACGTTCCAATAACTACCAACCAGGACATGACTTATCTTGTGAGGTAACTCATATCAACAACTTTACACAGGGAGGAAGAGCACGTTCCAATAACTACCAACCAGGACATGACTTATCTTGTGAGGTAACTCATATCAATAACTTACACAGGGAGGAAGAGCACGTTCCAATAACTACCAACCAGGACATGACTTATCTTGTGAGGTAACTCATATCAAGAACTTACACAGGGAGGAAGAGCACGTTCCAATAACTTCCAACCAGGACATGACTTATCTTGTGAGGTAACTCATATCAACAACTTTACACAGGGAGGAAGAGCACGTTCCAATAACTACCAGCCAGGACATGACTTATCTTGTGAGGTAACTCATATCAATAACTTACACAGGGAGGAAGAGCACGTTCCAATAACTACCAACCAGGACATGACTTATCATGTGAGGTAACTCATGTCAATAACTTACATAGGGAGGATAAGGCAGGTCCAATAACTACCAACCAGGACATGACTTATCATGTGAGGTAACTCATATCAATAACTTACACAGGGAGGAAGAGCACGTTCCAATAACTACCAACCAGGACATGACTTATCATGTGAGGTAACTCATATCAATAACTTACACAGGGAGGAAGAGCACGTTCCAATAATTACCAACCAGGACATGACTTATCTTGTGAGGTAACTCATATCAATAACTTACACAGGGAGGAAGAGCACGTTCCAATAACTTCCAACCAGGACATGACTTATCTTGTGAGGTAACTCATATCAATAACTTACATAGGGAGGAAGAGCACGTTCCAATAACTACCAACCAGGACATGACTTATCTTGTGAGGTAATTCATATCAATAACTTACACAGGGAGGAAGAGCACGTTCCAATAACTACCAACCAGGACATGACTTATCTTGTGAGGTAACTCATATCAATAACTTACACAGGGAGGAAGAGCACGTTCCAATAACTACCAACCAGGACATGACTTATCTTGTGAGGTAATTCATATCAATAACTTACACAGGGAGGAAGAGCACGTTCCAATAACTACCAACCAGGACATGACTTATCTTGTGAGGTAACTCATATCAATAACTTACACAGGGAGGATAAGACAGGTTCAATAATTACCAGCCAGGACATGACTTATCATGTGAGGTAATTCATGTCAATAACTTACACAGGGAGGATAAGGCAGGTCCAATAACTACCAACCAGTACATGACTTATCATGTGAGGTAACTCATATCAATAACTTACACAGGGAGGATAAGACAGGTCCAATAATTACCAGCCAGGACATTACTTATCATGTGAGGTAACTCATATCAATAACTTACACAGGGAGGATAAGGCAGGTCCAATAACTACCAACCAGTACATGACTTATCATGTGAGGTAACTCATGTCAATAACTTACACAGGGAGGATAAGAGAGGCAAATAATTACCAGCCAGGACATGACTTATCTTGTGCGGTAACTCATATCAATAACTTACACAGGGAGGAAGAGCACGTTCCAATAATTACCAGCCAGGACATGACTTATCTTGTGAGGTAACTCATATCAATAACTTACACAGTGAGGAAGAGCACGTTCCAATAACTTCCAACCAGGACATGACTTATCTTGTGAGGTAACTCATATCAATAACTTACATAGGGAGGAAGAGCACGTTCCAATAACTACCAACCAGGACATGACTTATCATGTGAGGTAATTCATATCAATAAATTACATAGGGAGGAAGAGCACGTTCCAATAACTACCAACCAGGACATGACTTATCATGTGAGGTAACTCATATCAATAACTTACACAGGGAGGAAGAGCACGTTCCAATAACTACCAACCAGGATATGACTTATCTTGTGAGGTAACTCATATCAATAACTTACACAGGGAGGAAGAGCACGTTCCAATAACTTCCAACCAGGACATGACTTATCTTGTGAGGTAACTCATATCAATAACTTACACAGGGAGGAAGAGCACGTTCCAATAACTTCCAACCAGGACATGACTTATCTTGTGAGGTAACTCATATCAATAACTTACACAGGGAGGAAGAGCACGTTCCAATAACTACCAACCAGGACATGACTTATCTTGTGAGGTAACTCATATCAACAACTTTACACAGGGAGGAAGAGCACGTTCCAATAACTACCAACCAGGACATGACTTATCTTGTGAGGTAACTCATATCAATAACTTACACAGGGAGGAAGAGCACGTTCCAATAACTACCAACCAGGACATGACTTATCTTGTGAGGTAACTCATATCAAGAACTTACACAGGGAGGAAGAGCACGTTCCAATAACTTCCAACCAGGACATGACTTATCTTGTGAGGTAACTCATATCAACAACTTTACACAGGGAGGAAGAGCACGTTCCAATAACTACCAGCCAGGACATGACTTATCTTGTGAGGTAACTCATATCAATAACTTACACAGGGAGGAAGAGCACGTTCCAATAACTACCAACCAGGACATGACTTATCATGTGAGGTAACTCATGTCAATAACTTACATAGGGAGGATAAGGCAGGTCCAATAACTACCAACCAGGACATGACTTATCATGTGAGGTAACTCATATCAATAACTTACACAGGGAGGAAGAGCACGTTCCAATAATTACCAACCAGGACATGACTTATCTTGTGAGGTAACTCATATCAATAACTTACACAGGGAGGAAGAGCACGTTCCAATAACTTCCAACCAGGACATGACTTATCTTGTGAGGTAACTCATATCAATAACTTACATAGGGAGGAAGAGCACGTTCCAATAACTACCAACCAGGACATGACTTATCATGTGAGGTAATTCATATCAATAACTTACATAGGGAGGAAGAGCACGTTCCAATAACTACCAACCAGGACATGACTTACCATGTGAGGTAACTCATATCAATAACTTACACAGGGAGGAAGAGCACGTTCCAAAAACTACCAACCAGGACATGACTTATCTTGTGAGGTAACTCATATCAACAACTTTACACAGGGAGGAAGAGCACGTTCCAATAACTACCAGCCAGGACATGACTTATCTTGTGAGGTAACTCATATCAATAACTTACACAGGGAGGAAGAGCACGTTCCAATAACTACCAACCAGGACATGACTTATCATGTGAGGTAACTCATGTCAATAACTTACATAGGGAGGATAAGGCAGGTCCAATAACTACCAACCAGGACATGACTTATCATGTGAGGTAACTCATATCAATAACTTTCACAGGGAGGAAGAGCACGTTCCAATAACTACCAGCCAGGACATGACTTATCTTGTGAGGTAACTCATATCAATAACTTACATAGGGAGGAAGAGCACGTTCCAATAACTACCAACCAGGACATGACTTATCTTGTGAGGTAACTCATATCAATAACTTACACAGGGAGGAAGAGCACGTTCCAATAATTACCAGCCAGGACATGACTTATCTTGTGAGGTAACTCATATCAATAACTTACACAGGGAGGAAGAGCACGTTCCAATAACTTCCAACCAGGACATGACTTATCTTGTGAGGTAACTCATATCAATAACTTACATAGGGAGGAAGAGCACGTTCCAATAACTACCAACCAGGACATGACTTATCATGTGAGGTAATTCATATCAATAACTTACATAGGGAGGAAGAGCACGTTCCAATAACTACCAACCAGGACATGACTTACCATGTGAGGTAACTCATATCAATAACTTACACAGGGAGGAAGAGCACGTTCCAAAAACTACCAACCAGGACATGACTTATCTTGTGAGGTAACTCATATCAACAACTTTACACAGGGAGGAAGAGCACGTTCCAATAACTACCAGCCAGGACATGACTTATCTTGTGAGGTAACTCATATCAATAACTTACACAGGGAGGAAGAGCACGTTCCAATAACTACCAACCAGGACATGACTTATCATGTGAGGTAACTCATGTCAATAACTTACATAGGGAGGATAAGGCAGGTCCAATAACTACCAACCAGGACATGACTTATCATGTGAGGTAACTCATATCAATAACTTTCACAGGGAGGAAGAGCACGTTCCAATAACTACCAGCCAGGACATGACTTATCTTGTGAGGTAACTCATATCAATAACTTACATAGGGAGGAAGAGCACGTTCCAATAACTACCAACCAGGACATGACATATCTTGTGAGGTAACTCATATCAATAACTTACACAGGGAGGAAGAGCACGTTCCAATAATTACCAGCCAGGACATGACTTATCTTGTGAGGTAACTCATATCAATAACTTACACAGGGAGGAAGAGCACGTTCCAATAACTACCAACCAGGACATGACTTATCTTGTGAGGTAACTCATATCAATAACTTACACAGGGAGGATAAGACAGGTCCAATAATTACCAACCAGGACATGACTTATCATGTGAGGTAACTCATATCAATAACTTACACAGGGAGGATAAGACAGGTCCAATAACTACCAGCCAGGACATGACTTATCTTGTGAGGTAACTCATATCAATAACTTACACAGGGAGGAAGAGCACGTTCCAATAACTACCAACCAGGACATGACTTATCTTGTGAGGTAACTCATATCAATAACTTACACAGGGAGGATAAGACAGGTCCAATAATTACCAACCAGGACATGACTTATCATGTGAGGTAACTCATATCAATAACTTACACAGGGAGGATAAGACAGGTCCAATAACTACCAGCCAGGACATGACTTATCTTGTGAGGTAACTCATATCAATAACTTACACAGGGAGGAAGAGCACGTTCCAATAACTACCAACCAGGACATGACTTATCTTGTGAGGTAACTCATATCAATAACTTACACAGGGAGGATAAGACAGGTCCAATAATTACCAACCAGGACATGACTTATCATGTGAGGTAACTCATATCAATAACTTACACAGGGAGGAAGAGCACGTTCCAATAACTACCAACCAGGACACGACTTATCTTGTGAGGTAACTCATATCAATAACTTACACAGGGAGGATAAGACAGGTCCAATAATTACCAACCAGGACATGACTTATCATGTGAGGTAACTCATATCAATAACTTACACAGGGAGGATAAGACAGGTCCAATAACTACCAGCCAGGACATGACTTATCTTGTGAGGTAACTCATATCAATAACTTACACAGGGAGGAAGAGCACGTTCCAATAACTACCAACCAGGACATGACTTATCTTGTGAGGTAACTCATATCAATAACTTACACAGGGAGGATAAGACAGGTCCAATAATTACCAACCAGGACATGACTTATCATGTGAGGTAACTCATATCAATAACTTACACAGGGAGGATAAGACAGGTCCAATAACTACCAGCCAGGACATGACTTATCTTGTGAGGTAACTCATATCAATAACTTACACAGGGAGGAAGAGCACGTTCCAATAACTACCAACCAGTACATGACTTATCATGTGAGGTAACTCATATCAATAACTTACATAGGGAGGATAAGACAGGTCCAATAATTACCAGCCAGGACATGACTTATCTTGTGAGGTAACTCATATCAATAACTTACACAGGGAGGAAGAGCACGTTCCAATAACTACCAACCAGTACATGACTTATCATGTGAGGTAACTCATATCAATAACTTACACAGGGAGGATAAGACAGGTCCAATAATTACCAACCAGGACATGACTTATCTTGTGAGGTAACTCATATCAATAACTTACACAGGGAGGATAAGACAGGTCCAATAACTACCAGCCAGGACATGACTTATCTTGTGAGGTAACTCATATCAATAACTTACACAGGGAGGAAGAGCACGTTCCAATAACTACCAACCAGGACATGACTTATCTTGTGAGGTAACTCATATCAATAACTTACACAGGGAGGATAAGACAGGTCCAATAATTACCAACCAGGACATGACTTATCATGTGAGGTAACTCATATCAATAACTTACACAGGGAGGATAAGACAGGTCCAATAACTACCAGCCAGGACATGACTTATCTTGTGAGGTAACTCATATCAATAACTTACACAGGGAGGAAGAGCACGTTCCAATAACTACCAACCAGTACATGACTTATCATGTGAGGTAACTCATATCAATAACTTACATAGGGAGGATAAGACAGGTCCAATAATTACCAGCCAGGACATGACTTATCTTGTGAGGTAACTCATATCAATAACTTACACAGGGAGGAAGAGCACGTTCCAATAACTACCAACCAGTACATGACTTATCATGTGAGGTAACTCATATCAATAACTTACACAGGGAGGATAAGACAGGTCCAATAATTACCAACCAGGACATGACTTATCTTGTGAGGTAACTCATATCAATAACTTACACAGGGAGGATAAGACAGGTCCAATAATTACCAACCAGGACATGACTTATCATGTGAGGTAACTCATGTCAATAACTTACATAGGGAGGATAAGACAGGTCCAATAATTACCAGCCAGGACATGACTTATCATGTGAGGTAACTCATATCAATAACTTACACAGGGAGGATAAGACAGGTCCAATAATTACCAACCAGGACATGACTTATCTTGTGAGGTAACTCATATCAATAACTTACACAGGGAGGATAAGACAGGTCCAATAATTACCAACCAGGACATGACTTATCATGTGAGGTAACTCATATCAATAACTTACACAGGGAGGATAAGGCAGGTCCAATAATTACCAACCAGGACATGACTTATCTTGTGAGGTAACTCATATCAATAACTTACACAGGGAGGAAGAGCACGTTCCAATACTTACCAACCAGGACATGACTTATCATGTGAGGTAATTCATATCAATAACTTACACAGGGAGGAAGAGCACGTTCCAATAACTACCAGCCAGGACATGACTTATCTTGTGAGGTAACTCATATCAATAACTTACACAGGGAGGAAGAGCACGTTCCAATAATTACCAACCAGTACATGACTTATCTTGTGAGGTAACTTATATCAATAACTTACACAGGGAGGAAGAGCACGTTCCAATAACTACCAACCAGGACATGACTTATCTTGTGAGGTAACTCATATCAATAACTTACACAGGGACGAAGAGCTCGTTCCAATAACTACCAGCCAGGACATGACTTATCATGTGAGGTAACTCATGTCAATAACTTACACAGGGAGGAAGAGCACGTTCCAATAACTACCAACCAGTACATGACTTATCTTGTGAGGTAACTCATATCAATAACTTACACAGGGAGGAAGAGCACGTTCCAATAATTACCAACCAGGACATGACTTATCTTGTGAGGTAACTTATATCAATAACTTACACAGGGAGGAAGAGCACGTTCCAATAACTACCAACCAGGACATGACTTATCTTGTGAGGTAACTCATATCAATAACTTACATAGGGAGGAAGAGCACGTTCCAATACTTACCAACCAGGACATGACTTATCTTGTGAGGTAACTTATATCAATAACTTACACAGGGAGGAAGAGCACGTTCCAATAACTACAAACCAGGACATGACTTATCATGTGAGGTAACTCATATCAATAACTTACACAGGGAGGAAGAGGGCGCCTTCCAATAACTACCAACAAGTACATGACTTATCATGTGAGGTAACTCATATCAATAACTTACACAGGGAGGAAGAGGGCGCCTTCCAATAACTACAAACAAGTACATGACTTATCTTGTGAGGTAACTCATATCAATAACTTACACAGGGAGGAAGAGCACGTTCCAATAACTACCAACCAGGACATGACTTATCTTGTGAGGTAACTCATATCAATAACTTACACAGGGAGGAAGAGCACGTTCCAATAATTACCAGCCAGGACATGACTTATCTTGTGAGGTAACTCATATCAATAACTTACACAGGGAGGATAAGACAGGTCCAATAATTACCAACCAGGACATGACTTATCATGTGAGGTAACTCATATCAATAACTTACACAGGGAGGATAAGACAGGTCCAATAACTACCAGCCAGGACATGACTTATCTTGTGAGGTAACTCATATCAATAACTTACACAGGGAGGAAGAGCACGTTCCAATAATTACCAATCAGGACATGACTTATCTTGTGAGGTAACTTATATCAATAACTTACACAGGGAGGAAGAGAACGTTCCAATAACTACCAACCAGGACATGACTTATCTTGTGAGGTAACTCATATCAATAACTTACACAGGGAGGAAGAGCACGTTCCAATAACTACCAACCAGGACATGACTTATCTTGTGAGGTAACTCATATCAATAACTTACACAGGGAGGAAGAGCACGTTCCAATAACTTCCAACCAGGACATGACTTATCTTGTGAGGTAACTCATATCAATAACTTACACAGGGAGGAAGAGCACGTTCCATTAATTACCAGCCAGGACATGACTTATCTTGTGAGGTAACTCATATCAATAACTTACACAGGGAGGATAAGACAGGTCCAATAATTACCAACCAGGACATGACTTATCATGTGAGGTAACTCATATCAATAACTTACACAGGGACGAAGAGCTCGTTCCAATAACTACCAGCCAGGACATGACTTATCATGTGAGGTAACTCATATCAATAACTTACACAGGGAGGAAGAGCACGTTCCAATAACTACCAACCAGTACATGACTTATCTTGTGAGGTAACTCATATCAATAACTTACACAGGGAGGAAGAGCACGTTCCAATAATTACCAACCAGGACATGACTTATCTTGTGAGGTAACTTATATCAATAACTTACACAGGGAGGAAGAGCACGTTCCAATAACTACCAACCAGGACATGACTTATCTTGTGAGGTAACTCATATCAATAACTTACATAGGGAGGAAGAGCACGTTCCAATACTTACCAACCAGGACATGACTTATCTTGTGAGGTAACTTATATCAATAACTTACACAGGGAGGAAGAGCACGTTCCAATAACTACCAACCAGGACATGACTTATCTTGTGAGGTAACTCATATCAATAACTTACACAGGGACGAAGAGCTCGCTCCAATAACTACCAGCCAGGACATGACTTATCATGTGAGGTAACTCATGTCAATAACTTACACAGGGAGGAAGAGCACGTTCCAATAACTACCAACCAGTACATGACTTATCTTGTGAGGTAACTCATATCAATAACTTACACAGGGAGGAAGAGCACGTTCCAATAATTACCAACCAGGACATGACTTATCTTGTGAGGTAACTTATATCAATAACTTACACAGGGAGGAAGAGCACGTTCCAATAACTACCAACCAGTACATGACTTATCTTGTGAGGTAACTCATATCAATAACTTACACAGGGAGGAAGAGCACGTTCCAATAATGACCAACCAGGACATGACTTATCTTGTGAGGTAACTTATATCAATAACTTACACAGGGAGGAAGAGCACGTTCCAATAACTACCAACCAGGACATGACTTATCTTGTGAGGTAACTCATATCAATAACTTACATAGGGAGGAAGAGCACGTTCCAATACTTACCAACCAGGACATGACTTATCTTGTGAGGTAACTTATATCAGTAACTTACACAGGGAGGAAGAGCACGTTCCAATAACTACCAACCAGGACATGACTTATCTTGTGAGGTAACTCATATCAATAACTTACATAGGGAGGAAGAGCACGTTCCAATACTTACCAACCAGGACATGACTTATCTTGTGAGGTAACTCATATCAATAACTTACACAGGGAGGAAGAGCACGTTCCAATAATTACCAGCCAGGACATGACTTATCTTGTGAGGTAACTCATATCAATAACTTACACAGGGAGGATAAGACAGGTCCAATAATTACCAACCAGGACATGACTTATCATGTGAGGTAACTCATATCAATAACTTACACAGGGAGGATAAGACAGGTCCAATAACTCCCAGCCAGGACATGACTTATCTTGTGAGGTAACTCATATCAATAACTTACACAGGGAGGAAGAGCACGTTCCAATAATTACCAACCAGGACATGACTTATCTTGTGAGGTAACTTATATCAATAACTTACACAGGGAGGAAGAGCACGTTCCAATAACTACCAACCAGGACATGACTTATCTTGTGAGGTAACTCATATCAATAACTTACATAGGGAGGAAGAGGGCACGTTCCAATAACTACCAACCAGAACATGACTTATCTTGTGAGGTAACTCATATCAATAACTTACACAGGGAGGAAGAGGGCGTTCCAATAACTACCAGCCAGGACATGACTTATCTTGTGAGGTAACTCATATCAATAACTTACATAGGGAGGAAGAGCACGTTCCAATAACTACCAACCAGTACATGACTTATCTTGTGAGGTAACTCATACCAATAACTTACACAGGGAGGAAGAGCACGTTCCAATAACTACCAACCAGAACATGACTTATCATGTGAGGTAACTCATATCAATAACTTACACAGGGAGGAAGAGCACGTTCCAATAACTACCAACCAGAACATGACTTATCTTGTGAGGTAACTCATATCAATAACTTACACAGGGAGGAAGAGGGCGCCTTCCAATAACTACCAACCAGTACATGACTTATCATGTGAGGTAACTCATATCAATAACTTACACAGGGAGGAAGAGCACGTTCCAATAGCTACCAACCAGGACATGACTTATCATGTGAGGTAACTCATATCAATAACTTACACAGGGAGGAAGAGCACGTTCCAATAACTACCAACCAGGACATGACTTATCATGTGAGGTAACTCATATCAATAACTTACACAGGGAGGAAGAGGGCGCCTTCCAATAACTACCAACCAGGACATGACTTATCTTGTGAGGTCACTCATATCAATAACTTACATAGGGAGGAAGAGGGCGCCTTCCAATAACTACCAACCAGAACATGACTTATCTTGTGAGGTCACTCATATCAATAACTTACACAGGGAGGATAAGACAGGTCCAATATTTACCAACCAGAACATGACTTATCTTGTGGGGTAACTCATATCAATAACTTACACCTACATAGGGTATGATTTCAGAATTACCTTAATGAAGCCACGAATAAACCATGTTATAATTGATGACAAGATGTATCCATTGCAGATTCACTATAGACCCTACTGTTTCTCCTGATTTATTATCAGATAAACTAACGACATTGGATACTGGCGCACCTTTTGATTCTCCATCTTAAACTTTTTGGTGTTTTCAGGGTGATCATGACGCTTCAAATTACTCGCTATTACCTACATATTTATTGTTTTTATAAGTATACTTTAAAGTCACAAAGTTAATAACCTCATCCATGAAGACACATGATGATAGTTTTAAAGGGGCAGTAGCAGGTTTTAGGGGGAATATAAGGTGCTGTCAGGTAAATGAAAATTAATTATTCCAATGAAAATGTATAAATAATTCAATCTAAAGGGATCAGTAATAATTCAAATTTATTACTCAACCGTGGTGAGATCACTCATTAGATAACAATGAGTTGGTAACACACATGTGTGTTACCATCTCGTGCAAAGAAACGGAACTACTTTCGAACGTCACATGACATTGTCCAATCACGTGACTTATAAGTGGCGACTGACAAATTTTACATTCTCAACAAAATGGTTATTTATGTGAAAGAATATTTTCTAAGCGGGTTTTTTAACATTTTAGATGCATTATCTTTTTGATAATCATCACAAATCCATCCTTCGCTTAATCACTTGTCCACCTTCTGTGCCGTCGCAAGCGGTGTTGCCTCCTCTGCCTACCGTAACATAAACATGGTGTTTCGACTGTTTACTTGCTTCATTGCCACCAAAACCGTCGCTTTCCTCCACAGGCACGAAATCCGAACATGTTATCGTTTAACTACCTTTCCCCAAGTTCTATCTCCCGATTCTATCAACACATTCAGTAACTCATGTCAATGTAATCAATCAATCAATCGTTGTCGTTGACACTGTTCGCCTACATAGCATGACCAGAAACAGGACACATTCCGATGACGTCACTTGGCGATCTGATGACGTCACTTTGTGAGTGCATGATGTGTTGACAGTTTTCGTTGCTTCTTAGTGTTTATTTTATCAATGCATCTTTTGATAATAAAATATTTTTCACCAATATACTTTGTATCATCTTTATAGGCGTATGATATGTGTAAACATCCAAAAAATAGCGAACTATTTTATTTGGACTCATGGAAATTCATACGCTGGTTTCCCCGACTGTTCCAAGTCAGCTGATTCTTGTTTTGACGATTTGTTTACATAAATATTGATATGAGAGTTGAGTAATAAATAAAATACTAAACTCATGGCAATGTGATAACATTTTTAAGCAACTCGTGAATAGAATTTGGTATCAGACTCACTTTCGTTCGTCTTATACCAATTCTATACACTCGTTGCTTAAAAATGTTATCACATTACCATTCGTTTAGTATTCTCTATATATAACGTAAAGTTTGGCCACGCGATTCCTTTTTCCTACCCAAAATGAGTAAAAGCTGTTTACACAAAATGGCCGTCAATGGAATTTATGTGAATCTTCATACTTTGTCCTTTGAATATGGATGATTGGCTTGTGTAATAAGATTTTTGACAATGTCCAATTAATACATTAAACATAAACTTACATTTATCAGTGAACATTTTAAAATATAAAATTATCAAAAAAACTGCTACTGCCCCTTTAAAACTATCATCATGTGTCTTCATGGAAGAGGTTATTAACTTTGTGACGTCACAGTTTAGAGAAGTCTGTTCTTAGTGATATCAATACCTCGTGATATCACTGACTGATGGTGTCATTGTATTATGACCATTTGATTGTAGGGATAACTACAATGTAGATATGACTAGAAGATAATTATGATAAGTGAGTGATCTCACTCAAGTGATATCTACATCTACTGTGGTTGCCACTTTTGGATGATAATTGATATCCAAATCGGCAGCGGAAGGATATCTAAATAGACAATCCTTGTTGTTAGGATTTTGTGCAACACGTGATACAAGACAACACAAGCTGATTCATACACACCCTGACAGTGGACACATGTGAACTATGTGAGCCCTATGTGAGCCCTATTACACATAGAGTGTCCCTGTGACAAACACTGATTGTGCTCGGGGCACAAGTACATCTTCTCATATAAAAATGACACAAGTCTTGCTTCATGTCAATACAATTTATTATATACATTGCAATGAAATGTAGGATTTTACAATGGACATGGAATGTTTATTATATAAACTGAAATTGCAATTAAATACAGTATCTTACAATAAACAAAAATTGCATATTATACACATTGCATTGAAATACAAAGTTTTACAATACAAATATAAAATATGTTCCAACAAAACCAGAAGAAAGTCAAATTTCACTGCAAGGAGTAAGTAGGAGCGGATCTTACAAACAAACATATATGTGGCACAATAAGATACAAGTAAAAGTAGGATTTTCAACAGTAATCCGAATATTCTATAATGAAGGTTTATAACTAAATATAAGCTCGCTGTGGAGCACTTTGTTGTATACATCATTGAAACTGAGATTTGGATCATATATGTGGCACAATAAGATAAAAGTAAAAGTGGGATTTACAACAGTTATCCGAATATTCTATAATGAAGGTTTGTGACTAAACATAAGCTCTCTGTGGGTCACTTGTATCATTGAAACTGAGATTTTTCAGCTATCAATGCGCTAATTAGACCTAAAAGGTCAAGGTAGATAACATAACTTGAAGCATCTAGGTTATTTCATAAAGATTAAAGTGTAAACCCCTCTACAAAAGAAACTTTTACACCCAACTCCTTCACTTGATAGAAGATAAAATATCGAACCATTTGATGCTTTGTTTAAGGTATTGTGGTGATTATTCATATTTATATTCCATTTAAAAGCAATTATTTCCATCGTTTACGAAAAGTACTTGACGTTTGCTGGGCAAGGATATCACATGTACAGTCAGTTTGGCAGTGTGGGGTCTGATATTATCTAGGTGTAGAAATGGTCCGTGAATAAATCGATACTGAAACCGCCTTAATTTATAACTACCTGTGCTTCGAAATGGAATATAGTTGTATACTATTCACTTTTCCTTTTGAAAATGTGACATAAAATCAATTTCCCACTTTCCAATTAGGCATAACTTGGTAGGTGTGTAGAATACAAGACAATGTACAGTGCAGGCAGCTTCCGTGTACGCAATTACCTGGCATGTGTACGGAAC
Source organism: Steromphala cineraria (assembly GCA_916613615.1). Lineage (NCBI taxonomy): Eukaryota > Metazoa > Mollusca > Gastropoda > Trochida > Trochidae > Steromphala > Steromphala cineraria. Next base: position 4,923,774 of record OU744722.1, read on the forward strand.
TTTCGGACGGTAGTATATACTCACTCTAAAAGAAACGCACTGATTATTAATTTTGAAGCATACATCCGATCTTTAAATTCCGACAGAAGTGGAAAAAAAAAACACGTGATGACAGTGAATAGATAACTACACCTTATTATCTAATTCAATCAAAAACACGATATCCATCCGACGGTAACGTCATTGGTAACGTCATTTTCTAAGTTTCGTATTTTGAGCAGTGGTAGCATTTGTGACAATTTGACATACACTCATACAAAATTAATGACTGCATGAATACCTGAATACAACAAAGATTCAATCAGCCCACTGCTTCCATGTATACTGCGTGGCGTTCTTATAGCTCAAAGGTCAATATTAACGTCACCATACTAAATTGAACGATGGAACATAAAAACAAATCAGCATCAAACCTAGGAAAAAGGAAATTTGGAAGCGTTTTGACAACCAAACTGTCTAGTCCGTCCATAACGACAGATGATGTGTGGTGTGTGAGTATTATAACACTCTTCGACTAGCAGGGTGTCACGTTGGGTAATTGCACCTTCATTGTGATTGGAGGTATCTGCTTTTCTGTTTGGGCAAAATTACTGTTACTCACATTGTTTAATAATCATAAATAAACTCATT